>LPNX010673934.1:101914-226512 GCA_001517045.1 Pseudotsuga menziesii | reverse complement strand
TTCATATGAGGCTCTCTCAAAACCTTGATCTGATTAGGACTCCCTTTGTATGGCAACCAAAGATGTGACCAATCTGTGGCGAAATACCCATTTAATTTGGATGACCAATCTCTGCTCAAGACCAAGCCGTAAGCATCTGGTATGTCAGCCACTACAATGTTGATGACTTGGCACACTCTATCATCGGATGCCAGGCGGATTAGCACGTCCTCCATCTCACCGACTACCTTGATGTCCGTCCTGTCCAACTGCACCACTTTCCACGTGGTTGGCTTGGGCTGCCCATTTATTTTCTTACAAACTGATATGGGCATGACATTAATTGACGCTCCTGAGTCCGCTAGACAATTGTGCACGTTATGATTAAAAATTTCAAATGTCAAAAGGAAAGGTGGATGTTTGGTTTTAGACTTACCACCAGTGCTGGCTTCCCCAATTTCTTCTTCTTGCCATGGCTGATTGTCAGTGGGCAACTTTTCTTCTGATGTTTCCAGTGCTTTCAACAATCTTTCTTTCTGCTGAGGTATTTTGCACATTTCAAATAGCGGGACGTTTGCCTTTATCTTCTTTAAATCTTCAACAACGTCATATTCGATTAGTTGTCTAGTGGACTGAGGTTTATTAGCGCTTACATTTTCTTCACCTGGCTTAGGCGGTGTTCTAAATTGCCTCGGATCCTGGCTGGTAATGGTAAATTCTGGAATCTGATCAGCCACGGATTTGTCTTGAAATTTCTTTTGGATATTTCTTTGCAGCCTTCGAATCTTTGGGAGCAGAAAACTGTCATCACTAACTTCCCCTTTGCTCCTAGTTGTGACGTCAGCCTCTCTGATATCTTTGCGTCCCTGAGTGTTTTCTACTTCCGCGTCTAGTACTGAAACAGAGCTCCATAAGGCCATAGTCTCCTCTTCCTGTTCCTTTGTAGAAGTTGAAGCAACATTTTCTTTCTTTTCGTCATCATCTTCTTCCGTCAATCTTGAATCCAACATCTGATTCATGACCAATGTCATTGAATTTATCCATTGTGGACAGTTCTTTTCGGAATGAGGCTGCTGGTGAAAAGTACAGAAATTTTCCATCCCTATTTCTGTCAGGTTCATGGATGCAGTTTTCTGAGGAGGAGGAGGGGTCTGGTTGCTATCCTCTCTTTTCTTATAATATGGTTTGAAAATTTTTTGTCCTTCCTTTTCTTTTTCTAAGTCTATGATCTTGTTAGACAGTTTCTGTACCATTTTGGCCATACCTTCGTAATTTGGTGTTTTCTCCTCTTTGGGTTTAGTAAACAACAGTGTTCTCCTTTTCTCCCCTGACTGTTCAGGATAATCTTCAATGCTCTCCCTTTCTGCTTCCACAACTTCTGCCTCTTCATAAGTTTCCGTTAAAGTGGGTTTGGCTCTACCTTTAGCGAACATGGCCAAGTCGGGGCCTAGAGCTGATGTATAATACTCGATTAGGACCTTTTCTGAAGTTTTATCTGCATCAGAGAAGTTTTTAAGATATGCTGTAAACCTTTGTGTAAAACTGTGCACTTTTTCCTTCTTTTCTTTTTTCAAAGCACAAAGTCCTTTCATAAGGGCAGCATGAGTCTTTTGGATTGCATACTTACTTCTAAACATTCTTTCGAAGGTGTTCCAATCTGGAATGGAATTGGCAGGAAAACCAAAATACCAAGAGGCTGCGGCTCCTTTAAGGGTGTGTGGGAAGAGTCTACAAACCACATCTTCATGCTCCCCTGCCCTTAATCCTTCTATAGCCAAATAAAAACTCTGCAAGTGGTCGTCTACCAATATCTTCTCATTGGGATCAAACTTAGGCAATAACTTTTCGAAGGCTTGCAGTAGGTCGTGTAAAGGTGGGGTCAGATTCAGAGGTGATCTGGCTTTCCATGCAGGTGGTGGGTTTGGAGGGTTAGGTGGCTGGTTTGCGTTAGCTGCTGCCATTAGTCGAGGTGGAGAGTGCGGAGGTGAACCCACTGGGGTGTGAATAGGAGAGATGTAAGGGGTCTCAGGGCCTTCTTGATTCAAAGGTAGCTCTACTTCTTGTAAGGCAGTCTCTACAAGTTCTTGCCAGTCTCCAACCAACACCGAGTCTTCTACTATAGGACGGTCTTTCCTCTTGTATTCTCTTCTAGGCAATTCGGGAATGATAGGCAATCCTCCAATCTTCTTTAAATATGCCCTGGTGTGTCTTCTCAGATCGTTAACAATCTCGTTGCGGACAGGGTACAGATATTCTCTTTCTTCTTCTTCCGGAATTGAATTGCGTGGTACACTACTTCCATAACTGTAGCCAGCGTAAAATTCTCGGGAAAATGGGTTTCCTCGGCCAGCCATATACTGGCGGCCCTCCTTCTAGCGCCAAAACTGTTGAGGCCTGGAAATTCGCAGGCGGCAAACAGTAAGGGATTCTCCCCAATCAGCATTCCCAACTAGCCCGCTGACTGTTTGGTATAGGGAATCCGTCCGGTTTACGGTCCGGCTACCGTAGGTCAAGTAACAAACAAAGGCTGTACCGGTTGCGGCCCGGCCCACCGAGTTTTTGTGTTTTGACTCAAATGAATGATATGCACATGCCTAACTAAATGCAGGGTGATCCAGATGCAGAGAGCGGTCACAAAGTGATGCGCAGGTTCTTACCTCTCGTCTTGTGCTCACAAGCAACCAAACCAGATACGAACAGAAATAAACTAACTACCTAAACTATTCCTAGGGAGCGAGGTTATCATCTTGACTGAGCAATACAAAAATCACATACAGTAAGAAAAAACACAGATAGCTGACTACTTCTCTCACAACACATGAAAACTTACAAATATTCAAATAACCAGATAGCCGATCATTCTATAACAACATTTATTGCTCTTAGTGAAAATGTATCCCAGAAAACTACTGAAGAATAATTAACCAGAATGTAGGTTCAAAACATCAAATATTCTTACAGCAAATGAAATACAGCTGAAAACAAAATAGTTCATCTTCAACATTATTCATCGAATTTCATTGGTACATTCCACTTCTTTACTCTTTCCAGCAGGCAAAATTGCAGTTCACTTTGCAAAACGAATTAGTTCCTCTTACAAGCCAACAATTACAAAATTTTCTAAGGGAAAAAGCCCTCTTCTCATCAGGCTTCCCGTTATTTAAACTACCACTGCTGTCCCTTCAGTTCCCCTCAGCGCGTGACCTTTCAGCGCCCTTGACCATTCAGATTCCCCTCTCGTCGTTGCGTTTTCCTCAATCATTTCCATAGGCGTTTTTTCCTTCTGACAGTAACTGTTGAAAACGCCTCGTTGGAGCCTCTGTCATCCGCTTGGATTGTCCTTTTCCTCGCTGTGGGCCACTCTAGCGATCTATGGAATTCTCCCTGCATACAGTTTTAGTGCATTATCCACTCATACGAGACATTAGGCATCGAAAGCCTTTTAACTATGATGAAAGATCCACAAAAACTGGCCTAGTTCATCTGGGTGAAAACTCACGAAAAAGAATCGGCGGTCGGGCGAGACTTAAATCGGACGGGCTGAGAATCCGGCATCGGACGGGCAAGGTTTCGGGGGGCCGCAACGGTGGAGGAGCACAAGAATATGGTGAGCGGAAAAAACGGGCGTCATAGGCAATCGGGCGGCGGAGAGAAGTGGATCGGAAGCTAGATTACTCTTCCAGCCGCGACGGCGGAGGGGACACATGCTAAAGACATGCGACGGAGGCTAAACAAGGAAAAGATCGAGCATCGGATGCAACTCATGTCGGCCACTGACTTCATCTTCCCGGCCGCAACGGCGGATAGGTAGGAACTCGGGAACAGGTGATTTGGGCCGTCGAATCGGGCGTCGGATGAAACTTCCAACGGGGGCAGTTTTCTCTGGGAGCCGCAACGGCGGGTGAGTGAGAGCCTTGCCTCTTCCGAAAGAGGCCCGATCCAAAGGAGAAAACCAACAGCGCTAAGGCTCAAATGTGTCCAAAAAACCAAAAATCTCGCTAAGGCAAAATTTTCACACTTTATGGGCGTTAAAAACAGATCACACGACTCACATTGAACTGAATGAAGCAAGAAAACAAGACGGACGCTCAACTTCAAATGCAAAGATATGCTCAAAGACGCCAAAATTTCAACAATCGATCCAAGCAAATAATGATAAGGAGGGGTCCCAGAGTTTGAGTAAAAACTAAAATCGAGGAAAAAGGTTGCGGCAGCAACAGGTGGTTACTATGCTCATTTGCTTCTCCTCAACATGTGTGTGAAGGTGGTCACTATGGTCCAATATTTCACTTATCTTCATCCTAATATCACAAGGCAACCCAAAAATAAACCCTAGTCGAAGTGTACGTTAACACCATGAAGATACATCCCTTAGGGAACTCTTTCCAATCATATAACATATCCATAATCTCTTATTACAACAAATTACAACATCAATAAATCTACTCTTTCATTTTCAAGATATATGTTAAAAAAATTATTTTCAAAATATGTGTTAAATCACTTAACAAATTCAACCCAAAGTTTTTCCAAATTAGAATTCATAACCAATGCTACAATATACTCGATCATGAAGATAATATAAGTTGAAATTCAAATATGTAAGTACATAATATTTGGACAACATTGAAGGAAACTGAGCAAAACCGTAGTTTATGAAACCGATGCACAATGAAATCACTGGGCCTTATAAACATGGTGGAGAGGGCCCACTAGAGGTAATGGCATACCAGGAGACCAACGGAGTTGACAGCTCGTCGATCTGACCTCCGGTTGTCGAGTTGAAAGTTGCATGAAAATGTCGTTCAAGGACACTTGGTCATTCTCGGTCCGGGAGCGAAAAACCAAACAGAGCAACAAGATTCCATGCCATTGGCTCTGACAAGTGTGTATGGCCAATGCCGATATGGAAACACTACCAAGAACGGCACGGTGGAAGGTTTTTCAGAGTTGACCCACCAATGCGAGAGTTGCATTGAAGGAAACTGACCAAAACCCTAGTTTATGAAACCAATGCACAATGAACTCACTGGGACATGCAAATGCGGTGTAGAGGGCCCACTAGAGGTAATGGCATGCCAGGTAACCAATGGAGTCGCGACTTGTTGATCCGACCTCTGGTTGTCGAGTTATGTCGAGTTGAAAGTCACATGAAAATGTCGTTCAGGGACACTTGGTCACTCTCGGTCCGGGAGCGAAAAACCAAACGGAGCAGCAATATTGCATGTCGTTGGCTCTAACAAGTGTGTATGGCCAATGCCGATATGGAAAAATTAACAAGACTGGCATGGTGGAGGGTTTTCAAGAGTTGACCCACCAATGCGAGAGTTACATTGAAGGAAACTGAGCAAAACCCTAGTTTACGAAACCGATGCACAATGAACTCACCGGGCCATGCAAACATGGTGGAGAGGGCCCACTAGAGGTAATGGCATGCCAAGAGACCAATGTAGTCGATGACTTGTCAATCCGACCTTCGGTTGTCGAGTTAAGTCGAGTTGAAAGTCGCATGAAAATGTCGTTCAAGGACAGTTGGTCACTCTCAGTCTGGGAGCGAAAAACCAAACGGAGCAACAATATTGCATGACGTTGGCTTCGGCAAGTGTGTATGGCCAATGCTGATATGGAAACACTACCAATACTAGCACAGTGGAGGGTTTTACAGAGTTGACCCAGCAATGCGAGAGTTGCATTGAAGGAAACTAAGCAAAACCCTAGTTTGGGAAATCGATGCACAATGAACTCACTGGGCCATGCAAACATGGTGGAGAGGGCCCACTAGAGGTAATGGCATTCCAGGAGACCAATGGAGTCGACGGATCGTCGATCCGACCTTCGGTTGCTGAGTTATGTCAAATTGAAAGTCGCATGAAAATGTCGTTCAGGGACATTTGGTCACTCTCGGTCCGGGAGCAAAAAACCAAACGAAGCAGCAAGATTGCATGTTGTTGGCTTCGATAATTATGTATGGCTAATGCCTATATGGAAGCACTACCAAGATTGGCACAATGGAGGATTTCACAGAGTTGACCCACCAATGCGAGAGTTGCATTGAAGGAAACTGAGCAAAACCCTAGTTTACGAAACTGATGCACAATGAAGTCACCGGGCCATGCAAATGTGGTGGAGAGGGACCAAAAGAGGTAATGGCATTCAAGGAGACCAACGAAGTCGACGACTTATCAATCTGACCTTTGGTTTCCAAGTTATGTCAAGTTGAAAGTCGTAGAAAATGGGGTCCATGCAACCTTGGCAACGGTGCACCGTCCCTACAAAACCATAAGCTAAGTAGCTAGGGGTGGATCTCCCATGGAGGCCATGACAAAAAAATTTACAGGATTTGACGAAATCGAAAATCTCCGCCCGGTTTGGTTTTTAGACCCTAACCTTGAATTGGCCAGGCGTCCCTGAACGAGTACTTTTACAAGCCTACTGCAACTTGCCATAGAACATTGACCGGGGATTCGATGGATGAACCATCGGTTCTGTTGGGATCATGGAATGGTATTATGGCCAGGGTGGCCTCCCACCTGACTCCACACGGCCCAAGAATTCCTCTAGGCCAGATTTTGAAAACTAGGGTTTCGCCCCAGTGGGGTCCATGCAACCCTTGCAACGGTACACTGACCCTGCAAAACCTTGTGTCAAGCGACCAAGGGTAGAGTTCCCATGGCGGCCATGCCCAAACACACCTGTAGGAGCCGAAGGATTTGGAAATCGCCACCCGGTTTGGTATGGGGACCCTGACCTTGAATTGGCCCAGGCGTCCCTGAATGGCTTTTGCATGCCTACTGCAACTCGCCATAGAATATTGACCCTTGATACGATGGACGAACCGTTGGTTTTGTTGGGATTGTTGCACGAGATTATGGCTAGGGTGGCATCCCCCTTGACTTTGTAAGGCCCAAGCATGCCTCCAGGCCAGATTATGCAAACTAGGGTTTCCCCCAAGTGGAGTGTAAACGTAATTACCCAATCTCATTCAATATATCCATATGGATCCTCTCTGTTTCTAATTGCGTCCATCAATATCTCATGCTCCGAATGAGGCAAGAAGTAACCTACCTTGGTTGAGTTCTTGTTTGACATTGTCTGTAGATGGATGTTCATGCCAAGAATCAAGTTTGTGAAGTGATAGACCACAAAACCTGGTCTGTAATCCACAAATACATGCCCACTAATTCTTCTTGATTTCCCATCTAGTGTAATATATTCACCCTCAACCACCATCAAGCCAATAGGAAATTCATTGCCTTCATCATCAATAAATGATCCATTTAGGATTTGCTTACCTAGAATGCATCGTGCCAACCAATAATTCGTGCCCCATTCATTGTCTTTCGGGGCAACAACTGCATATATGTGTCCTGGTTCTACAAGATCTAAGATATGGTTGTAGTCTGTCGAAATCGCTGACTGACCCTCCTCTAAGTGGGTTGTTTTACCAACCACACGTGGGTCTACTGCAAGTGACACACGACCCTAATCATCAATGCACTCCATGCATTCACATTCATCCCATTCACCACTGCTACAAGGGTTGCAAAAGCAAGGAAGTTTCTGTGTCCATATTTCAAATAGGGGGGTGTTTGAGCTTCGAACCGAATGAAATCCATGTGTTTCTTGTACTGTGCCACAACTATAGGAATGGGGTCGATCTATGTCAACCTCATGCCAAAAATTCCTGACTGGCCTTCCTACCTCTGTTGATGTATGTTGCACTTTAGTTTGGTCTAACATTGTTGCAGAGCACCATTGAACTATGGATTCTGCAGCTTTGATATGGGGTTTTTTGGTAAACGTCATCTCCTCTCTTCGTAGTGCGGTCTTGATGCATGCACCAGCCCCGTCATGCTCATCTTTGCTGTGCTCGGTCTCAAAGTAGTTCCATATATGTGGCACATTATAAGTCTTATGTAACATACTCATCCATTGGAAGACTTGGGCATTTTTGAACTAGCCCGCACAACCATCTGACCATAACCAATGCTGATCCATCTGTATATCTCCCTCCTTTAGCTGATCATAGAAAATTCGAAAACAATGTTGAACATAATGCAAATCATGGCCTCTGTCATCACTTATGTAAAATTTTGTCTCCTTCTATATTGTCCTTTTGTTAATGCTGCTCTCAAGGCCATGCCTATATGTAATATGTACTATGACGCTGACTTGATTGGAATGGTAGCATTGACTATGAATTTCATTTTGTGGTTGAAGGGTGTAGTTTTCTGCAAAATCCACAATTGACAATATGGTCCCAATGGGAAATTTGTCCCTGCATTTTCTGTGTTGCTCATCCTGCCATCGCGCTACATGCACATGTTGAACATAACTGCTCGGTTTTCTTGTAGAACTCCATAAAAAAATCACATACCCGTACTTGTTGCCATTAAAACAAGGGTCATATTAGAATGTGACCTTTAAAGAATGTATATGTAGAAACTGAACATGTAAGAGGAAAAACATGCAATAATCATTTGCACCTGTGACTTCACCAATGCAATCTTTTTACTTTCCTTCACACTATCTGATTGATAGGTTATGTACTTGAAGCTCTGTATCTCCATGCTCATATTTCCAAATTGATTCTCATTGCTTCCATGAATGCAACAGTCCAAAAGAGAAAACCCACTGCACCAGGAACGATTCCCATATAGACATGATTTTCCATAGTATTTTTGTCCTTCATGCCTTGGACACATGATGCTGACGATAAAATCTCCCGATGCATTCGGTGGTATTATGGATTCATTGCATCCCTGCTCAAGGTTAGTATGCAAATCACAAAATATATGTTTATACATGTTATAAAAATATTCATATTCTACATAGTATCTACAACAACATGTGTTTCGATCAATGCATATATGAACATACCATGGTTTACATTTATCAAAGGACCTTTGGCCCAGGTTCAATTGTGTGTGCTCATTCCTGAATCTCTCATAGAGTTCAGTCTGTGTTGTGTCAAGGAAGTGTTTGACGTGGGGTTCACGTTCAGTAGAACCTTTTCTCAGCTTTAGCACATCTCTTTGGTTAGTTGAAGGTCTGGTATTATCATGCTATAACTTTTGTACTAAGTCCTCAACAACATCAATTAGCTTCATATCTTGACAAGGCAACCTGCTGACAAAATCCCAACAATATTTTCCACCTGGAGTCTGCAGATTTTCTCTTACAACAGAGTACTTCATAACAATTTTTCTATTTAATTTAATTATGTGAGAAGTGTGTGAAAGGAGGCGATGTTTCCATGTGGACTTTCTTACAACTAATTCTGATAAGACATGACGAGCCGCACAAATATCTTTATTACGAGACATCTTCCCAATCACAGTAAATTGGAGATTTCTAACAATATGATTGCCAAGCCTCTGAACTTCTAACCATCTTTATGCCCAAAATTCTCCTAACAACAACTAAACAATTTGACTTTAACAAACATAGTAATAATTGACATTTATCTACATCGCCTTTAGGTTCAAAATATTCCTTCATTAATTTGCTACATTGGCAATCGATAGTGCGTTTGGGCAACTTACCTTCAAGGTCTGACAGACAACTTTCATCCACATGGATACGTCTAGGAGTCATTTTTCTTGCAGTAGACAGTCGAGGTAGGGAAGGTGGACATGAGCTACGAATCCCAGGGCTTCTTTGTTGTGGTGCTTCATTCACATGTTGGTCCATATTGGGAGTGTGCTCGACATGATTGTGGTCTTCTTGGAGAGATTGCAAATTAATCATTGCTCATAGGTCCAACACTTGATACTCAACGTCTCTCAATAAACTTATGTCTTCAAGAGCTTCAACATGGCTCGTTCATGGATTGTTGGTTGGAGACTGTGTTGATGTTGGAATTTGAGTTGGGTCCGTTGGATGCAACCGCTTCACTCGTGGTTTTGAAGTAGAGGTTGTTATGTCATCAAATCTGTTAGGATCGGTCACGATATTAGTGGAAATGAGGTAAGAGAAAAGGCCAGGTTGACCATCTTTCACTCTCTCCATTGTAACCTGGCCTTTTCTCTTACCTCATTTTCCTTTTCAATGGGCATACTCCTTCTAGTTTTTCTTGCTCCGTTACATGAGTTTCCCATCTCCAAGAGTTTCTTTATCAAAACTATGAGGTCCACCCCTGCATAAGAAGCAACAAATAAGGTATTAGTTCCATTATACAAGAAACATGATGCGTTCCAACATAATTAACTAAATTACAGATACTTTAGCATGGTAATTATTGACATTGATACGTAACCACTGATTAAAGGTTTCTCTTTATGTTCGAACTAAAGTTTCATTTATATACTCTATTTGAGTCAAGTAAAGAGATTCAAGTTTGTAGGTATTACAACTATAGGATTATGACTTCCTTTGTGTTCAAAAAGTATTGGAAGTGAAAAGAAGACGAGTGAAATATTCTTCATTTCCAACACCTTCGGACGAGATGACATTACACGTAATATGCCACATTAGTTGTGAGGGAAGACTCAAGTTGGTGTTTGGATGTCTTGGGAATAAATTGAATAAATTACACTCATTAATTTACAAGTTAACTATTAAGAGAACAAATTGACTAATTACACAATGAGGAGGTTGCAAATCCCCCGAAAAAAGGAGAAATAATTGAGGTAGAGGCATCCATGTCAAGATCAATGGCATGTTATGATAAATCTAGCATGAAGAGGAGAGCATGGACAAGTTGGTTAACTATTGAATATGGACCCTCTCCCATGATTGCTTCCAAGGTTTTTATACAAATTGAAGAGTCTCAATGGAGAACCTCATCTATGCCATCCTTGTGGGAAATCAAAATATATTCATGTGCAAATGATTATTGGTCTACATTGCATACTTCATCTTGTATAGAGAATATGGACAACTTGGTGAACTATTCAATATGGACCCTCTCCCATGATTACTTCAAAGGTTTTTTTTTTAAATTTAAGAGTCTCAAGAGATAACTTCATCTATGCCATCACTGTGTGAAATCAAAATATATTCATGTGCAAATGTAAATTAGTTAACATTGCATACTTCATCTTGTATGGAGAATATGGGACTTGTTTAGATGTGAAGTTGGGAATTCTTCTTGTGAAATTAATGTTGTCCATGAGAGAGATATTGTTGTAGGCATATGATAAAACATAACTCAATGAAATGATCTAAAATCTTGTGAATGAAAACAATTATTTACAATTCACCATACCTATTCAAAATGATCTCTTCTTGCAATGAAAACTTGTAGATCTGAATGTATCCACTAACTTGCAATACCACTGAATATGTTTGTTAGATTCCAAGAGTGATCTTCTATCCAATAGATCAAAGAGTGATGATTGAGTGTGAGCCAAATTGCAGAGTTCAGGAGCACAACACACGCAGACAGTTGTAGAAAACCCGTGAAAATTGGCAGCAATCTCGGGAATCCAGATCTCTATTTTTTTTAACTAGTAACAGGTGCACGCACGCATGTTTGAGTGTGCGCACATGTGTATATTAGCGTGCGCGCATTAACGTGTACGCACAACAAGGCGCGCATGCGCGCCTACCTAACATTTACAACATTTACTCACTAACGTTTATCCCATTTAATAACTAACGTTCTTCAACAACATCTTGGTATTCACACATGTACGAGTATTTTTACAATATAGTCTTCACAGTACTTTCTTCTTAGGCCCATGGGTGCCATAGTCATCATCATAGTCATCATCATCATAATCATCATCATAATCATCATCATCATCATCATCATCATCATCATCATCATAATCATCATCATCATCATCCTCATCATCATCATTGTCATCATCATCATCATCATTATCATCACCATCATAGTCATCATCATCATCATCATCGTAATCATCATCATAATCATCATCATCGTAGTCATACTATTCGTGATCATCATCATCATCATCATCGTCATTGTCATCGTCATCATCACCATCATCATCATCATCATAGTCATCATCATCGTCATCATCATCGTCATCATCATTGTTCATCATCATTGTCATGGTCATCATCATCATCATCATCATCAACATCATCATCCTCATCATCATAGTCATCATCTCATCATCATAATCATTGTCATCATAGTCATAGTCATCGTCATCATCATCATCATCACCATCACCATCATTGTCATCACCATCATCATCATCATCATCATCCTCCTCCTCCTCCTCCTCATCATTGTTCATCATCATTGTCATCATCCTCCTTATCATCATCATCACCATCACAATCATCATCATCATCATTGTTCCTCATCATCGTCGTCATCATCATCATCATCATCATCACCATCATTGTTCATCATCATAGTCATCATCATCCTCATCATCGTCATCATCATTGTCATCAACATCATCATCCTCATCATCTTAATCATCATAATCGTCGTCATCATAGTCATAGTCATTGTGATCATCATCATCATCCTCCTCCTCCTCCTCCTCATCATCACCATCATTGTCATAGTCATCATCCTCATCATCATCACCATCATTGTCATAGTCATCATCCTCATCATCATCGTTGTCATCATCCTTATCATCATCATCACCATCATCATCATCATCATCATTGTTCCTCATCATCGTCGTCATCATCATCATCCTCATCTTAATCATAATCATCATCACCATCATAGTCATCATCCTCGTCATCATCATCATAGTCATCATCCTCATCATCATCATTGTCATCATCCTTATCATCCTCATCGTCATCATCATCATCCTCATCATCCTCATCATCCTCATCATCATCATTGTCATCCTCCTCCTCCTCCTCCTCATCATTGTTCATCATCATCATCATTCCATTGAAAGTGCTTGAAAATAAAATCAAAGCAAAGTTTCAACTAAACCTATCATCATCATTATCATTATCATCATTGTTCCTCATCATCGTCGTCATCATCATCTTCCTCCTCCTCCTCCTCATCATCAAAACCATCGTCGTCATCATCGTCATCATCATCATCATCATCATAGTCATCCTCATCATCATCATAGTCATCCTCATCATCGTCATTGTCATCCTCATCATCATCATCATAGTCATCATCCTCATCACCATCATTGTCATCATCCTCATCGTGATCATCACCATCATTGTTCATGGTCATAATCATCATCATCATCCTCATCATCCTTATCATCATCATCACCATCATTGTTCATCATCATCGTCATCGCCATCATCATCATCATAGTCATCATCCTCATCATCATCATTGTCATCGTCCTCCTCCTCCTCCTCATCATTGTTCATCATCATCATTCCATTGCAAATGCTTGAAAATAAAATCAAAGCAAAGTTTCAACTAAACCTATCATCATCATCATTGTTCCTCATCATCATTGTCGTCATCATCGTCATCCTCATCATCATCACCATCATCATCATCATCATCACCACCATCATTGTTCATCATCATCATCATCATCATAGTCATCATCCTCATCCTCATCATTGTCATCATCCTTATCATCATCATCACCATCATTGTTCATCATCAATGTCATCATCATCATCATCATCATCCTCATCATCATCATCATCATCCTCATCATCATCCTCATCACCATCCTCATAGTCATCATCCTCACCATCATCATTTTCATCCTCCTCCTCCTCCTCATCATTATTGTTCATCATCGTCATCATGGTCATCATTATCATTCCATTGAAAATGCTTGAAAATAAAATCAAAGCAAAGTTTCAACTAAACCTCTCATCATCATCATCATCATCATTGTTCCTCATCATCGTTGTCATCCTCCTCCTCCTCCTCCTCATCATCATCACCATCATCACCATCATCGTCATCATCATCATCGTCATCGTCATCGTCATAATCATCCTCATAGTCATCATCATCATCATCCTCATCCTTGTCATCATCATCATAGTCATCATCCTCATCATCATCATTGCCGTCATCGTCATCGTCATCATCACCATCATTGTTCATGGTCATCGTCATTGTCATCATCGTCATCGTCATCATCACCATCATTGTTCATGGTCATCGTCATTGTCATCATCATCACCATCATTGTTCATCATCATCGTCATCGCCATCATCCTCATCATCCTCATCCTCCTCCTCCTCCTCCTCATCATTGTTCATCTTCATCATTCCATTGCAAATGCTTGAAAATAAAATCAAAGCAAAGTTTCCACTAAACCTATCATCATCATGATCATCATCATCGTTGGTCCTCATCATCGTCGTCATAATCATCATCATCATCACCACCATCATTGTTCATCATCATCATCATCATCATAGTCATCATCCTCATCATCATCATTGTCATCATCCTTATCATCATCATCACCATCATTGTTCATCATCACCATCATCGTCATCCTCATCATCCTCATCATCATCATCATCATCATCCTCATCATCATCATCCTCATCATCCTCCTCCTCCTCCTCCTCATCATAGTCATCGCCCTCATCATCATCATTGTCATCCTCCTCCTCCTCCTCATCATCATTGTTCATCATCATCATCATGGTCATCATCATCATTCCATTGAAAATAAAATCAAAGCAAAGTTTCAACTAAACCTATCATCATCATCATCATCGTCATCATCATCATCATCATCATCATCATCATCATCATCATCATCATTTTTCCTCATCATTGTCATCATCATCATCATCATCCTCATCCTCATCATCACCATCGTCATCATCATCATCATCGTCATTGTCATCCTCATCCTCATCATCATCATTGTCATCATCCTCATCGTCATCATCACCATCATTGTTCATGGTCATGGTCATCATCATCATCATACTCATCATCCTCATCATCACCATCCTCATCCTCATCATCATCATCATAGTCATCCTCCTCCTCCTCCTCCTCCTCCTCATCATCATAGTCATCATCATTGTCATCATCATCATCATCATTATCATCACCATCATAGTCATCATCATCCTCATCATCGTAATCATCATCATAATCATCGCCATCATAGTCATACTATTCGTAATCATCGTCATCATAGTCATAGTATTTGTAATCATCATCATCATCATCTCATTGTCATTGTCATCATCATCATCCTCATCATAGTCATCATCATCGTCATTATCATTGTTCATCATCATCGTCATGGTCATCATCATCATCATTGTCATCATCAACATCATCGTAATCATCATCATCCTAATCATCGTCATCATAGTCATAGTCATCGTGATCATCATCATCCTCATCATCCTCATCATCATCATCACCATCATTGTTCATCACATCGTCATCGCCATCATCATCGTCATCATAGTCATCATCCTCATCATCATCATCCTCATCATCATCATTGTCATCATCCTCCTCCTCATCATCATTGTTCATCATCATAATTCCACCGCAAATGCTTGAAAACAAAATCAAAACAAAGTTTTAACTTAACAGATGCGCACATGTGTCCTTAAAGTGTACACACTAAGAAGCACGAGCGCACTTCTAGAGCATGCGTGTTACATTTTAAATTACGCGCATGCGTGATTTAAATTTAGAATTTTGGCAGGCACCTTTTTTCCAACCTACGTGGTGGATGACTTGGTTGCTTTGGTTTTAGGTTTGGGTTGCCAAACCAAGTGGTTTGGACTGTCTTATGACATAAAACATGTTTTGTACCACTTCTATTTCATGCATAATTTTGCATATGCCACGCTGCTAATGAAAATTCACACACTTGTGTAACTCTGTCTGTAGATTTTGAATATGTAATTTTTATTTAAATCTATTTTTTTTTCTATTTTTTATTTATTTTTAAATGGACTAACGTCAATCTAACACAAAAGGAAGGCTATTTGCTTCGGCTATAACTTTTGATTGGCTTGCCTATTTAGAAAACAGAAAAGAACCCGCACAAGAAGACACAAACCCCTACATTGTAAGAAAAAAAATATCGTTCATTGACTATGTTAAGACCAAGATGTCGTGGACCAATGCTCGACCTTTTCATTTTAGGGTGTCACTGACTTCCTATATATATATATATATGGAAAAATACAGCTGCACTAGACACACCTGTTATCTACAACTCTATATAATTTTTTTCACAAAATTCCACCATTTGCATACCAAACAAGTGGACCAACACAAACATATTCATTATTTTTTAGGAAAAAAATAACATACCAACCTTAGAAGAACCTCGTTTTTTGGGATTTATACTTGTTTTCATAAATAAAGGTTATATATTCCGTAAGGTAATTCGATTGTCCATGTTTCATATTCTTACACCATATTCCAAAAAGTTGTGTAGGTACCTCTAATATTGATATTTTGACGTTCCGATTTGTGTTTTTCCAGAAGTCCATTGCAACGAACACGTCATAAGTGACCAGCATTAGCTTGCACCAGCCCTGTAAAAAATAATCAAGAAAATTATAAAAGATAAATTCATCTAAAATTACCTTCAGACACATTTTGCTCGTTTTGGAACTTAATACTAAAGTCTTAGATCATCAACCCCTTTCTCTCTCTCTATCTCTATATATATGGCTAGGTATTTTTCTAACTTATGGATTGATAATTTTACTCCATGCCAATGTTGACAGTTTCCTCTCACATGTAAATGCAAAAAATATTCAAATTAAACATAAAATCATAAAATTTCGGTAATCTAACCACTTAATATGATAAAAAGAACATGTTACTCCATAATATAATGGTGATGGAATTCTAGATAAGTGGAAATTGGAATCAATCCCCTTAATCAACATAACACGTCTAAAAGGTGGACTCATTCTATATAAAATAAAAATAAACATGTGGTTTGTACTAATATGTATTTCATAACTTCCCCACTCCATATGAGGCCATAATTACTAAAAATATAGTATTATACAAGTTGAGGATATATGACATTTGTTTGTTATATGGAGACATTATTTTGTTCATGCTAGAGGGATTTATTATATGTTAATATATGTAAATGTTATGAATATAATAATTTTAGTGTGGCATAACATTGGGGAGTGCCATAATTCAACATAATTCTTGAAGAATGTTATAATGTGACATAATTATTGATGAATGCTACATTGTGACTTGACTATTGAGAAACATATCAATTCAAAGTAAGTCACTCAATATGATTATCTTAATAAATATAACCATATTATAAACCTATTATTGCTATAATGTGAATTAATCATATTTAAACATAAATCAACAGATTTAAAAAACTTCACAATGCGATATAATTCTTAATGAATATTTCATTATAACATAAATATTAAGAAACAATTAACATAAATCAATTAAAATGAACATCTCTATAAATATAATCATATTATAAACTTTTTAAAATCACAGTGCGATAAAATCCTATTAAATTAAAAAAAAACTTCAATGTTAATTAACTAGACAATATATTCTAATCAACCCTTTTGAATATTCAAAAAATAAAGAAATATTACTTATATCAATAATGCATTTTTTTAAATATTTCATCGTTGTTATCTATAATTTTTTTTGGGTTATCTTTCATCGTCGTTGTTGTCCATAGCCTCAATTCCATGGTAAAACTTAAAGCACTGGTTTTATAGATGTCTTACTTTCAAAGCTATCATACTAAATAATATAGTTAAGCGTCTTAATTCTATACTTATTATTATGCTAACATCACTCCATAAAGTTGTGACACACATTTTGTTAACATTAAGGTGAATAAAAAATTAACATAACTAAACCAATATATAATTATAACTATAAAATATGTTTATAATAAAAATGTCTAAACAATTTAAATAAACAATTGATTAATAAAAAAATATGCTATCATCTAATATGGTCCTAAAACACACACCCATATATACATATACATATTATGTTATAATAAGATATAATCATCAATATACAAATATTATGTTATATGGTCCTAAAAACACACACCCATATATACATATACATGTTATAATAAGATATAATCATCAATATACAAATATTATGTTATATGGTCCTAAAAACACACACCCATATATACATATACATATTATGTTATAATAAGATATAATCATCAATATACAAATATTATGTTATATTGTGATAATAGTATAAACATATTTAAAATAATAATTATATTTTGTTATATGTTATTATAATTTAAAATGTTTGAAATGATACATACCAATTTTGTGGAAACAACTTATAAGGCTCATAATTTATTTGAGTATGAGTAGGACCACTTTATTGTTTATTTTATGTATTGATGATGCTATAAACATATTTAAAATGGTGATATTATTTTGTTGCATGTTATTATAATTTAAAATGTTTGAAATGATACATACCAATTTTGTAGAAATAACTTATAAGGTTTATAATTTATTTGAGTATGAGTAGGATCACTTTATTATTTATTTAATGTATTGGATTTAAAAAAAATAATTTAATTAATGCATTTATGAATTTTTATAATTTTTTTAAAATTTCAACAATTAAATTAAATAAATATTATCTTTTATCAGTAAGAAATAGGTCAAATAATTTAATATGGTAAAACATTTATAGATACAATGTTAATGTTAGTGAATGTCATTGTGACACAACAATTGAGGAACATAGAAAGTTCACATAAGTTAGTCAATATGATTTTTTGGAATGTGACATAACCATTGAGGAATGTTAGAATGCAATATAAGACTCAAGGAACATCACAATGTAGCATAATCCTTGATGAACATTGCATTGTGACATAACTATTCAGGAGCATAGAAATTTGACACAAGTGAATCAAAATATAGGTATAGCCATCTAATATCATTAAAAAAATATTTACAGATGTTATGGTGATAGAGCTCCATGAACGTGACAATGTGACACAACCATTGAGGAACATAGCAAGTTGTCATAAGTCAACCAAGATGGATGTTGAAATGTGACATAACCATTGATGAATGTCACAATCCAACATAACCCTTAAATAATGTCACAATGCGACACAACCCTTGATGAATGCTACATCACCAGATAAATATATGAAGATGATAACAAGTGGACATAAGTCAAAGATATAGGTCTAACTATCTAATTGTAAAACCCCCGGTTTTGGGAATATATTAAATCAAATTATGTAAATGATGTAAACATGCTAGTATGGATTCCTAGTGTGAAGCTCAAGGCTAAGGCTCGAGTAGTGAATGGCTAAGCATTCATAGTAAATATTTCTATATGGGCTATGTGGTTGGCTTGTCATGCTAACTCAAAAGGTATGTAATATTATGTTGGAAAAATAATAACATGGTCCAAGATGGTTGTGTAAGATCACTAGAGGGGCTATGATTCCACTAAAGAAAAAGAGAAAATGGGGCCTATGAGAGATTAAATCCTCTATTGCCAATTGCCAACCTTAGAACTCATCCATTTGCTTCTATGTGCCTTAAATGAGTCAATTACTTCATTTTGATTGTTAAGTCCAATCATTGAATGCACGTTTGAGGTTGGTGGGGAAAGTCTTCTCATGTAGTTGGGTGAATCCATGAAGATGGGTAACACATTTTGGCCAAAAGTGATGGTGAAAATTCATTTTTTTACTCATTCATTAAATCAAAGCCCTCAAAACTCATATATTCCTTGTGAATTCCGACATGCAACAAAAAAACAAATTGTAGGGAATTATGTTATCTTTCCACATATATCTTTTTAAATAATAAAATTATTTAATATGCCAAAATTGCATTTAATGATGGGGTTGTTCTTGTAAATTTCAACAAAAGTTTACAAGTGGCTTGTGTGCACCTAAAATAATTTACTGATAAATGCATTTATATATATATATATATATATATATATATATATATTAACATAATCTACACAAAATGCAGCGGGGCAAATTTTTTTTTTAATTTTATCATAGATTTTTTTTTTTAATTTGCGAAACTGATCGTTGAAAAATTTAATTACATTTCACACACGTGTCTGCACATAAAATTTTTGTTTACTGATTACAAAAAGAAAAAAAAGAAAAAAATACCCTTTTGAAGAGCACGCGTTGGTTTGGGGCATATGTATTTTTTAATTTTTTTTGTTGTGTACTTTTTATGTTGTTGATTTATCTTTGTATTGATTCAAAGTTGTGGACATGGTTTTGTAAGTATAAGTTTCAGAAAAGAATAACAAAAAATTATCATATGAAGTTAGAAACTTGAAAATTGTATCCCAATGAATAAACGATTTGTTGACGAATCCATTGGTATTAATTCCACTATCTAAGATATATATTAAGATAGGGTTTAGGTGTAGCAAAAAGAGTATGAAAAAGTTAAAAGGGGGGATAAAAGTATGTTTTAAGCCTTCGATTGAGCTAATAGCTCGACAGAGGTTTTTTTAAATCTCGATCAAATGTTTGTATGCATTTTTAATAGCTATATCGAGGGTTAATGTGTGGTTAAGAGGACGCTCAATCGAGCTACTATCTTGTTCAAGGTATTAGCTCGATTGACCTGTATTTCTCTCACTTTTACATTCATTCTGCCTTTCTTCCTTCCCTCTAATCATACCCGCGAATTAATAGGAACACATAGGTGACAAACCTTTACAATACAATTATTCCACACTTGAATGTATCCCACATAAAGGACACCAAAACCATTACCTTGATTCCGTTACCCCTATACCACTAAATCCTTGTAACATCAAACACCTTTAGTTAAACTACTAATCCTAAACCTCCTAACACATAACCCACTAACCCCCCAACTCTAACCACCTAATTCACCTTGTAACACACATATGTACTCAACACACTTAAACAACCAATCCAAATAAGTGTTGGTCACCCACATAAGCATGTTAACCTTTACTATGGTGGCGATCCCCACTTAATAAACATAAAGTATGTGCATATGAGATAAACCCATTTTATGCAAATAGGAAACACACCTTAGTGTTAATAGAAAATAAACCAAACACTTGATCCCTAACACTAATCCCCATAACCTCAACCCCTTGTATAGCTCACATACTTCCCTTTAACCCCATAACACCCCTAGAGCTTAATCCACATAAGAATTTAATGCACACAGACACCTAGCGCTCTTAAGAAACACAACACATAATCAACTAACCAAACTAGCTTACACAAATAAGCAACTATTCAAACTAACCAACACACATAAACCCATATAACCCACATAATAATTGAATTAACATACTAAGGGTCAAATATAGGAAACACATGTATGTGATATACGATGCACACGTGGAGATAACATAATTGATGTTAATTTACTACACTAAACCCCTAACCCTTAAACAATTAATTTCCCTAACCTCAACCACTTTATATCTAATGCACTATCTTTGGATCCCTTGATACTTAACCAACGCACTTATGTCACCCACATAAAAGTGACACACATATGTTACCCACGTAAGTAATTCTAACACACTACCCTCATAGAATTGACCCACCCAAAAATCAATAATCTTTGTAACCTTTACATTTTTATAGCTCACCCACTATCCTCGAACCCCTTTGTAGTTAGGGTTGCTAAGTTTTTTGTTCAGGTTATTTTTCAAATTGTTAAATGCAGCTGGCATATCATATGCCTAACAACTGATCTCAATATACATTCCAAGAGTCCACTGAAGAACAATAATATTATCCCTAATGATAGAATTAGGAGTTCTCTTTGCGGTGGATTCCATGGTTTGTCAACGTTTTGCGTTATCTCCTACGACCTTTCATCAGGACAAAGACAATTGTCGAGCTAAGCATGGAGAAAAGTCTTCAATAATTACTCATCATGTATCATTTTAATGGTGGAAGCCAACCCAATAACCATGTTTTGATACTTGGAATCCATGCTCTACTAAGGGTCAAGCCATAATCTCTATTGATGTAATTAAGGTTCTTAGTAATTTCAATTGCTTCTCTAATTTGCCTTTTGGGCCAATGATAAATTTGCACTAAAACTTTCACTTCGTCATTTAATATGCGGTGTTTAGTATTTTGGGAATGTTCCACAAAGATAGATCCATTATGCCTTGTATGTATGGTAAGAAAACATTATGTTCATCATCATTCTTATCTTCTACATTGAGAGCAACCCTTCGTTTTCTACCTTCTACATTATTAAAGGATTTTCCAATCTCTGTTTCACAATATCCATTTCTACGAAATACGACACAAATGTTTTTTTTCTTATTGAATGTTCGTCTAAGATTCTTATTTCCCTTGTAATCAAGGTGTTTAGAACCCCTCTATTTTGTCTCGGCTACTGATGTGAATATACATGTCAGTATTGATCAATATGAATCTTTTTTTCTATAAAACCCATGTGCAATAGTGTCATTGTTCTTTCTACTCATCATTACATCTAGGAATGGTAAAGAGTGATCTTGCTCTAGCTCCATTGTGAACTTAGTCTTTTCTGACTGGTTCTTCAAATGTTCCACAAATTTCTTTAACTCATCTTCACAATGCTCCCATTTAACATTTGTGTCATCCATGAACCTCACCCACCAATTAGGTTTTTTATGAGATAAGTTTACTACTCGTCTCAAGATTCATCAATCCTTCTGCCACCTTTATTATTTCAACAATGGGGATCACCGTATAAAGGGAAATAACGTCAAAGCTCAACATTATTTCATGCTTCTCAATATTATCTGTCCAATATGAGATGAATCATTGGTCTCAATATGCAATCTAAGAGTCCATTGAAGAACAACAATATAATGTGTCTGTTAATGGGAATTTTCAATTTGTGCAGACAAAGATCATCCCCCTAGTCCACATGGGGCGGATCTAGAACAAAAAGCCATAGCAATGCATCCTTATCCTAGATAATTGAACTACTTGAATATTAAGATTTCCTTGCCTCAGTGTTGAAGGTTGTCCTTTCCTTATGGATCCTTTCATGGTCAGATAGACCTACAAAGAACATGAAGAACAAGACAAAACGATGAAAGCAAAAAGACAATCCAAATACCTATACTAATAGTCAAGGAGAAAAGTAATGAACAATTGATATTGACAAAAATAGTTCATGGAAAAGGAGAACATGTTTGTATTAATAACATAAGAAGAGGAAGCTACAACCAAAGCCTTGAGGTTGGATCCTCGTTCTCATAATGCCTTTGTCATCACTTTTACACACACTCTACAAGCTTTACAAGCCTCTCTCACAATCACACTCTCTTGCCTCCTATACCAGCTATGATTCCACCAACATAAAATTGCTCTCTTGGTTCTCTTCCCCCCCTCATCCATGAGAGGATGCTTGTATAAATAGGACAAAGGAAGCCCAAAGGGATTGAGATATTTTGGGAGGAAGGTAGGGAATGATCCCTAGAGGCTAGGGGCTAGAATGCCACCTAGTCAAAGCAGTTGGGATAAACCTCCACGAATAATTTCATCTAGAAGTTTCTTGAAGTCTCCTTCCCCCCCCTTTTTAACAGTACTCACGCTCTCTGCAAATGGGGAAGTTGCATTGATGCTCTTTGTCTTGAGGACAAAGGTGTCATTGGTGCACTATGTTAGTGGGAAAGAGGCGTCAAGCAGGTTTGATGCCCTATGCGAAGAGACAAGGTGCGTTACACATCCTAAAATTGGGAAAAAGCTCTCAAAATATGTTTTGGCCATGTCACTTCAAGGGATTGAGCATAGAAACCAATTTTAGGTGTAACCGTGTCTAACGTGATATGAATCCTTTCCCAAACAAGGGGAGTTGTAATTGTAATTGTAAATTGTAAACCGGTACATTGTAAATTGCAAATTGTAACTCTAATAATTATTACTAATTGTAACTGACATCACAAATTGTAATTCCCTATTGTAAAATTAGGAATTTGTAAATCTAATTATCATTTTCTTAAATTGTATTTGTACAATTATTAATTGGTAAATTGTGAAATTGTATTTAATTACATTGTAACTTGTAATTGTAATTGTAACCTGTAAATTGTAATTGACATCATACATTATAAACATGAATATAAGATAAATAACGTACATGAACATAAGATAAATAATGTGTATACACTCGTCAACGTACACATAAACATAAATAAGATACACTCATCGACATAAATATAAGATAAAGTTAACATACATGTGCATAAACATAAATATACTTAAAAAAGATAAATAACATGTACACACATCCACATAAACATAAACATAAGATAAATAACTCATGTTGACATAAACATAAGACATCACACACTACAAAATTTGAACCCAAAATTCGACGACATCCGACGAAAAAGATTGTGTCATCAGATTTCACCTTGTTGATGCCTGGAAAATCCTAGGTTCCGACAGTAGGGACTCTCCCCAATAATCATTCCCAATTAGATTGTTTATCGTTTGGTGTGGGGAATCCGTCTGGTTAGCGGCCCGACTACCGTAGAATTAAATGAAGGTTTAAATCTATTTTATCGGTTGTGTCCCGGTCCACTGTTTATGTGTGTTTTTTATGTTTTTATAAATGATATGCAAGTGCCTAGATTAAATGAAAATGACCAAGGAACAAAGGTCTCACAATGTGATGCATAGGTTCTTACCTTCCGTCTTATCCCCTTTGTTCCTAAATCACCGAAAGCAAAGAAAAACTAATCTAATCCACTCTATATAACCGATCCCCAGGGAGAAAGATTACTATTTATATGAGTAATGTATTGTACTTTCTGCACAAAGAATTTGACAGGTAGCTGATAAATTCAGAATACATAAATACAACATAAAAGATAACATAGAGATAGCTCAGTGTTGTTAAAGCATTCACTGCTCATTTACTGCATAAGATTCATAACATGGAAATGAAATCATTCACAACATAGAAATAGTTCATCAGTCCGAACGATCTCACATATTTGCATAGTAAGCCAAAACAAAAATAGTTCTTATATTCAACAATGTACACAACATGCATTTGAAACTTAGGAAGCCCCTTCTCCAGAAAAACTTCGATCCTCTTTATTATAACAAGAAATAGTTCTCCTTACAAAAAAGCATTCTCATATGAGAGCTAGAAAAGTCCATCTCCTATTCGACTCTACCTATATTTATACATTGCAAAATGAATTTTGGTGTCCCTGCCCTTTGGGATTCCTCAAATTTTGGTTACAAAATTGTTTGACTTTTAGCATGTTCACTAATAACATAAGATAAATACAAAATATTACAATTATATTTCCAAGTTTAGATGGGACAAAACCACTCAAGTGGACCCAGTCAACTCATTGATGAATTGTGTCCACGCCATAGCATCTGAAGCAATGATTCCAAAATCTGTTGGCTCTAACAATTTGAACGTGACCTCATGATTAGACAGTTGAGTCTTTATATCAGCCACCCTTGCTAGGGTTACTCGGAGCTGATCTTACAAAAGGAAATTACTCACTGCATCTTGGAAAACCATACTCTTAATCACCTTTTCATTTAAGCCTTTAATCAGTTGTATTCTAAGTTCATCTTCCTGCAGTCTCTCATGCAGTTGCTTCAAATGTTCTTTATACGCTGGAAACTCATGAAGCCTTTTTATTGAAGATGTTTGGCATTTGTTATGAGTTACGAGCACCTTGTTATAGAGTCCCTGCATTTGTCTAATGTCTTCTCGACTGCATCTATCGGTCTCTCAACAACTCTTTTACTGAAATACTTGAGTTGCAATCTTTCTGGACTCTTCACATGTGCATTTTCAGGGGGTTCCTTATTTGCCTCCAACCAGGTCTTCTGTCCTTGTATGGTCTCTACAATGTCATGTTTTTTGTCTTTGAATTCAGTAGCTACGATTGAAATTTCTTGCAGTATAGCTTCTACTTGTTTGATTTTGAAGACTTCTTCTGCAAGCTTAGCCTATACATGATATATTTTTCCTCTAATTAGGAGAGCATGTTCTCTCAGAGGTGTTATGTCCATCTTGCATTCATTGGATGTATTCAATAGTACTTCCAAGGAACTATTTTGAGATTCTAGTTCCGTAATTCGGGATTTATATTGCTCTTCCTGTTGATCAATTATGGATTTCTGTGCTTCCACTTCTGCCATTTTTCTCTCTAAATTCTGCTTCTCCTTATCAAGGGTCATGTTTGATATCTTCAACATATCCCGCTCCTCTCCTAAAATTTGGTAGTCCCGCTGAAGCTTCTCAAAGTCTGAAAGAGTGGCTTTGTATTTTCTCTTTGACTCCCGGCCCACTCTTTCCTCCTTTTTTAAAACCTCCTTCATCTCTGCCATTTTACCGTTATACCGATCAAGGGTTTCCGTAAGCTTACCAATATTATGGGCATTTGCATGTGCAGTTGAAATACCCATGGAGACCATTTGCTTCGGGTATTCCTCTACATCCTTTACATCTGTCTTCTCGGTCACTGTGGTGATATCGGGTTGGACCCCTAATTTAAAAGTCTTCTCTGTTCTCCACACAATGGACTTCCTTTTGGGATCAAAATATACATTTTCCAGGCATGCAACTTCATGCTGTTTGGATGGGGTAAATGGCACCAACCCCAATTCAACAACAGGGATATGTCCTCCCATTGGTATATTTCCAGAAGTGGAAGGAAGATTCTTGGTGCTGTCTTGAGTAGGATCTTGTCCCTGATTTTCATTATCTAGCTCTTCCTGGTATTTCTTCCTTTGTTCTTCTGTCACGGCTCCATGGTTTTGTGCTTCTTGTCCTGGATTTTGGGCTTCTTGAGCTATTGCTCTTTCCAAATCTGTAATCTTCTCTTGATAGCTTCCTCTTTCTTTCTCTGTTCCTCTTCCTTCTCTTTTCTGGAAAATTATTCTTCCTCCTTTTCTCGTTGGGATTCTTCAGCTAAAAGTTTTCTTGCACCTTCTACCAGTCTTTGTGCAGTCTCTTCTTTTTCTTTTCTTGCAGCATCTTCCTCTTGTCCCTTTGGTTTTGGATTGGTGCTGCTACTGCCTTTCACTCCAATTATTGTGGTCTTCCTTTGAAGCTGCTTGTTCAAATTGGTCATGGTACAAACATTCCTTTACATTTCTTCATCCTTGTCCACATAATCAACATATTCAAAATTTACCTCGAGGAGTGCCCGATGGGTCGCAACCTTTCCTTGGGAATCATTCTGGTGAAAGCTCTTTTCACTGAAATGAAAGATTTCCAGTTCCTTAACGAACTCAGGGGCGCTCTTGACTTTAGAAAACTTATAACTCCCCACATAGAAAGGTAGTGGTGGAAACACAACTTTTTTCAGATCGAACAAATGACTTCCAAAACCATCCAAGAAAAGTTGTCTCACAACTTCCTTATGAACTATGTAATATGTAGTGTATCTTGGAAGCAATGATGGTGCTTTAGTTCCCCCATACATCCTTAGGTATGTGCCTTCTTCAGAGAAGAAGCAATCACCAAACTCTTTGATAGATTCCAAAGCACCCTTAGATAGGCACTTACACTCTTCTAAGAAAACCAGTTGGTATAGAGGCATCATGAACTCTTCACAGATTAGCTTGTAGTGACTGTGGTATTTGTGGACCCACAATGTCTGATAAGCTGCATAAATAGGGGATTTCCTTGCCTTCCACGTGCAGTTTAGCTTCTCAAACGGGTGGAAGCAAAGTATGCAATACACCAAAAAGGATCCCATGTAGAATTCAGATTTTCTCTGGTGCAAACCTTCTTGGGCTGCAATAATGGAGGTAGATAGGCTATTGGCTACTATGTCAGCCCATTTGAAAATTTTCCCTTTCATGGCTACATGGTAAATCAATGGGATCCATCCAAACTTATAAGATCTACTGCCATCTCCATCGAAAATACTATTTAGCATCAACACTACCATTCTGTATGGGGTACGTAAATGAGCAGTTTCATATTCCATGGATTGTTTGTTCCTGAAATTCTTCCCTTCAGCTACCACCATCTTTATTGTAGCTATGTAATAAAATTTTAAGCACTTGAACCAGTCAGTTGTCATGCTAATTTTTGACAGAGGCAGGCTGTATGATTTTGCTATAAATCCACCTGTGAAGGATGAAAATCCTTTGTCCTCCACGTTGTTCATTATCATCCCTACTGCATCCACTTTGGGTAGAATCCATCCGATGAACTCTATGCAAGGAAACATTTCTGGTCTAGTGGATACCTTGGTGATTCCATATCTCAGCATGTTATCATATAGGGCTAGGTCCTCTAACCCTACCTCTGGAACCTTCTTCTCTACAAGCATGTGGTAGATCTGACCCCATTTGAATTCAGGTCCAGCTCTAGTGACTGATTTTGTATCTTCATATATTATTTCCACCCTTAGTATGGGTGAAAATTTCTGCATCTGAATCATAGTCTACGATCTTGGCCTTATTTTTTCCCTTCTTCGTCATACTGTCTGGTACAAGCTGTGACTGCAATAACACAGAAACGGTCTTAGTATTTACATCATTAAAAAAACTTAAGCATTCGAAAAATAATGATTTTGGCATAAAAACATCACTACATTTTGCAAACCAAGCAAGAAACACACTTAGCCATCTTTTATTTTACCACGTTCTCCTTGCCCATTGGAACAAGAAAAACACATCACAACCAATAGGTCAAGACTCTGATTAACCAAACTTTGTAACGCAGGTGGTCCTCGGCTAGAGTAAATTCTGTGTTCTAACTGGAAAATAACTTAACGACTTGAAAAACCCTCTTTCCCGCAACCACAAAAATATCTAACAGGCTTAAGCCTGCAGGCAGTGCACAGAGGTTGGACGACAGCGATGCCCTAGGTTAAAACCCTGAGGATCAAGATATCTCGGTGGGAAGATATAGTAAAAAAGCCAAGACCTAAAAGGCTTGTCTGAAATAGAAAAAACACAGCCTCCACCACCGCGTAGGGGAGAGACCCAGGTCGGATCCATGCTGACGAAAAGCTTGGGACTTTGGAAATTCATCATTAGCTGCTAAGCCCACGGGAAAAACGCCTCTGAATAAAAATGGTGAAGCTCCATGAGTGGGAATAGGTAAGGCGACCACGACAAGGTTAAAACCCTTAAAGGAATACTACTTAAACCTAAAAAATCAAGGGGGGAAGCTTTTTTAAACCAAAAAAACCCACCTACCAACCTCCACATGGCGTATAAAAAATCGATAGGTTGCGGCTCAATCAAATCACCAATCAAAAAGAAGGTAAAAGGGAACCTACCTGGCAAGCTGAGCCCGACAATAGTCGTAGATTCCACGTCCAACGCATCATGTGAGCTCCAGCTGGTGGTTGCACAATGAATGCCCCCCAAAATGAGATTAAAAACACAACTAATAGTTCTCAAGCGCTCACTATAAAAAACAATGGTAAAATATTTTTCACCGGCGTATATATAACCAACAACGGGTAAAAACCCTTTAAAGGAGTAGGTGAGACTTTTAAAACCGCACGCGCAAAGTTAAAATGCCCTTGGCGCCAAAACATAGCGTAACGGATGATTGAAGCTAATTCAAGTTGAAAAGAACCCCGACAAGGCCGACTCCATTACCTCGACA
Organism: Pseudotsuga menziesii; assembly: GCA_001517045.1. Classification (NCBI taxonomy): domain Eukaryota; kingdom Viridiplantae; phylum Streptophyta; class Pinopsida; order Pinales; family Pinaceae; genus Pseudotsuga; species Pseudotsuga menziesii. The sequence continues at coordinate 197,027 of LPNX010673934.1, read as the reverse complement.
CATCCACTACTATCAGATTAAAACTTGGCAAGATGCCCGCCTTCCTTTGTGGCTTCGACGACTGAAACGATGTTCGAAAGAACATTGAACGAAAGCCACCGTAGCGGCTCAATGTTGAAAATTTTCCTGATGAAGCAAGCTTGCCTGAGGATCGGGTGGTCAAGAAAGAGCACTTCCCTCCATTGTGGCAAAGAAAAGAGAATTCATCCGACGCAGCGGGTCGCAAAATCAAAGGTAAGGATCAGGTGGGAAAGGAGAAAATGTTCGTTGTTGCAGCTCGAAGGTAACTAGTCGTCCGACACGGCGGGGCATAAAAATAGGAACAAATCTCGATACTCAACACACAAGCATGCCCACCATGGCAGCCCAACCTTTGGAAAACTTTCGACGCAACGGAAAAAAATGACCCGATGGCGCTTAAGAAAATCCTCCGCTGTAGCGGCTCGAAGGACAGAATTCATCCGCTGTGGTAGATAGAATCTCACAAAACTTCCACTACGATGGCTCCAAACTTGAAAAACCATCTGCAATAGCGGGTTAAATATGAAGATCCATCCACTGCGGCGGCTCAAAAGAAATTTTTTTCCTTAGTGTAAAAACCAAATTCTTGAATTTCCCCATGATAAAAACAAGCCATGAATGTTGTGCTTCAAACTTAAAATGTCCAAGTAGTAAAACTAAAACTTTAAAGGGGGGTCCTAAAAAATGCAAATGTTTTTGGGGTAATAGTTGCAGCAACAACAATTGGCAATTGGATGGTGAACACATATCTTTGAAAAAAACTATCTTTTAAGCCAAAAATTGCTTTAAGGTATTATGTTAGACCAACTCATGCCAAAATTTTAAGATTTTTTTAAGATGTGCAGACCTTTCTAGGGATGTAATATTTAGAACTTTAACATTGATTATAGTCCACTAGGGTAGGGTAAACAGGTTTTCAAAGTCCCGATAACTCTTCTGAGGCCAAAATATGGGGTTCATTTACCTCTGCATTCGGCTAGTTATAGCTAAGACACCACAGGACCGTAACAGAGTATGGACAGATGTATTCGTGTGTTCCTCATTCCCATGCCTTTTGCATTCTTTTGATGCTTTTAGACTTTTGTCCTTTTGAGTCTTCCCAGATTTCTCCTTTCATTTGAAACTTGGTTTAGGTTCTTCCATCCATGGTGTCCTTTTGTGTGAGAGATAATTTGTTTTTCAGCACACGGACGGAGAAGAACCTCTAAGCAATCTTATCATCTTATTGATTTTGTTCAGTATGTCTTTTGATGTATGCTTTCTTTTTGGGAAATTTTGACTCTTTTAAGCCTTTTGGATTTTATTTGTGGTATGGGATCATTTTAAATACCATACACCTGTCCATCCTGCTTCCTTTCCGTGGGCCCATTTGCTGTTAGCTCCCTAGGAATTTTTTAATGTGAAGTGGATGGAGCCCCAAAATAGTATTCTAGAATCCTCTTACCTTAGTTATCTAACAGGGTTTAAACATGACTTCAATGTGTTCATAAGATCACCTCCCTTCAAATAGTCTATCAAATTAAAGAATCTTATCCTGATACATTTTTTGATATAGGTAAATCCAATAAGCAGCCTTCTAGTCAAAATAATATTTGCAGTTTTCCCAAATTCCAATGTCCCCAAAAATGCCAAAAGCTGCGCTGGCTTTTTTGAAAGCTGAAATAAAGCAAATAAAACAAACTAAAATAAATCAGCTGCAAAGAAAGCAAACCTAACTATGAAAAATTCAAGAAAAAACAAAAGTTTTATTTATGTATAGAAAACTTCAAAAACATCAAGTAAAATAAGGTTTGAGAACCAAACCATTGTCTGGCAGATTCTCTTCGCACCCCTGCAAATCCTATAACTTTTATGTCGAGGGGCCTAGATTTTCTGCAATCTAAAATGGGCCTATCCACAAATATTGAAACTTAGTGTGCTTGTCCTTTTCATGATGTAGGTAATCCCACTTGAGAACCAAATCTCCTACTTCAAACTCTTTATTTCCAGATTTGTGCTTGTCAAACCATCTTTTCACAATCTCTTGCTGGTGCTTAAACCTTTCCTTAGACTTAGATCTAGACTCTTCTAATTTCAACAGAGTATTGATTCGTGCTTGTAAAACCTCACTATTAGATCCTCTAGATGCTTGGGATAATTGAGAAGAGGGAAATAAAATGTTTGGAGGAAATATAGCTTCCTTTCCATAAACTAAGGTATAGGGTGATGTTGATGTATTTGTAACTTTAGAAAGTATTCTCTTGTATATCTTATATTATACCCCAATGTTCCTATCGGGAGAGTCATGAATATAATAAATTCATGTAAAGTCAATGAGGTTAACCCTCCATTTTAAGTCAGGGCAATAGTCCCAACAATTGAGTTGAGGTTAACCCTCCTTGTTGATCAAGGAGGTAAAGTCCCCACAGTTGTGGGTCACTAGGGATATTAGACTCTCCTAGAGAAGTCGACACTGGTAAGTAATTGTTAAGTGAGGCCGAGTTGTTGGAGTGGAAATAAAGTGAACGAAACAATATAAATAGAAGTGAGGATCTCCTCATTTCTACACACATATACACTCACTCAACTGGGGCACATGAGTGAGAGAGGAAGTGTTGGCACAAGTTAAAGAGATTAGCTGTTGGAGATCATCTTTATGTTTTTGGGTTTTACTGCTGCCATTGGTGCTCATTCTATCTATGAGAAATTTTCAGGGTTTTTCCTTTATTTTTTCCCCAAGGATAAATCTTTGTGTCTATTGTCTCTTGTGATTGATTGCTGTGCATATTATTCTCTCAGATAAGATCCTAAGATCATATTGTCTAATTGATAAAAAGTCTAACATGGTATCAGAGCTAACTTGAGAAGAAGACACTGTGCAGCTGCAGAATCTAGGGCTTCTTACTTTTTGGGTCTCTCTCCACAATCCATTTGCAAAAGGAGGCTAGGCTAACTCTCCATTGAAGGGCGCATCTTTTTGTAGAAGCAGAATTTGATTCCGGGCATTTTCGGTTTTTGCTGCGGGAAATTAGGGCTTTTTACAGAAGAGGAATTTTTGAGTGAGCTCAAAATAGAATTTCTCTTCCATCAAAATCGAAGTTTAGAGTCCAAGGTCGAATTTTTTGGTTGAGAAGAACCCCAGGAAATTCAAACCCTAATTTGACCTCGAGCTTGAAAAACCCTAAAATACTAAAACTTGTAGTTTTGGCACATTCGCTATATCTCAAGATTTATGAAGGATCAAGAGCTAAAATTTTCACAAGCCAAATATAAAATCCTGATGTACCCTGTGTAAAAATTTCAGCCTCTTATTCACTATATTCTGGAATATATGATTCCTCCAATTCAAGGTTCCAACCTCTTCCAGGATTGATCCCTAAACAAGATACCTAGGGAGAATTTATATATCTCAGGTTACGAAGGTCCAAATGAAATTTCTCAAGATTTTCCAGATAGGGCATGTAATTTACATTCTGTGGTAAAAATTTCAGACCTCGAAGGTGAAACAATGACACGTGGTAGTCCGTACAAGTTCACTATGCTGAAGAGTTCTGAATTAAGCCACCATGGGAAAACTATCATAAGTCCCAATTGGTGAAACCAATTCTGATAAAATATATGGTGTTAGAAATAGGATAGACTAGGATACCTCAATACAAAATTTTAGACACAGAGGAGTAGTACTTTTGGAGATACCGCAGAAACAGTATCAGGAATTTCTGCAAAAGAAATTGGAAAACTAGGGCTTCCTGTTCCAGGAGTTTCCGTCCACTGTTTTCAGAAAAGGAGTACATTGGAAAGCTCTCCTTGAAGAGGTCTATATTTCTACCCAATCAAAAGTTTGAAATTCCAATTTTTGAAAATTAGGGTTTCTTTGACAAACCCTATATCAGCCATATCCGGAACCAGGATAGACACCTCAAATCGGTAAGATCTGATCTTTTGCTATTTACATTTGAGGTTCTGATTTCAAAATGACCTATCACACCAGCTTGATAACAAGCTTGGTGAAGTTGAAAAATTTTGAGCATGGAAATATAAGTTTTCATTGGTTCTTGAAGAAAATGAATTGGACACCTACATAAGTGGAGAGGTTCCAGTTCCAGAGGGAGATGGGGCTAAATCCTTACATAAGAAGAACTTGGTCAAGGCCAAGAGGATAATTGTTGATTCAATCAAGGATCACCTTATACCACAAGTGTCTTCCCTAAAGACACCTAAAGAGATGTTTGATTCCTTGACCAAGCTATTTGAAGGGAAGAACATAAATCAAAAGATGACTTTGAGAAACCAGTTGAAGAATGTAAAGATCTAGAATGCAGAGACAATACAGTCATACATTACAAGGGTCTCTCAAATCAAAGAACAAATTGAAGTAGTGGATGAAGAAGTACAGAATACAGAAATTATGATAACCACCTTGAATGGCCTCCCAGGATCAAGGGATTCATTCATTCAAGGAATGTGCGCCAGAAGGAAGTGATTACCTTCAACAGACTCTAGGAAGAGCGCACACAAGATGAAGCTCGACTCATAATAAGAGAAAGAGAAGATGGGAGCAACTGAAGATCAAGCTCGTGACGATTCAATGAAGATCCCTCAAGTGACGAGGAATACGAAGGACTCAACTCTTGAAGAATCTATTATCCATATTAGCATTTGGATAAGAAATGATGTTGTTATGAATGAAGAAGATGATGAAGCTGAAGGCTCAAGAAGAAGTCTACCCTCGAAACAAATAAAGATAAGTATTCAACTGTCATTTCATGATATTGTTTTGTTATGCATTTGTTTATATTCATTTGATGTGTTATGCATGATCGAATGTTTGCATTAATGACATTATACTACTAATATGCATGTGATGGGTAAGTAGCTCATGGTGCTATACAACTCTCCATTGCTACTTATCTAGAATGAAACCTCTTTGTTGACATATTGGATTAGTGCACAATCTCAATGATGTCATGGTAGATATGGAAGGCATCTGGAAAGTTTCCGTGAGATATGGATGAATGTTGTATAGGCTAAAATAGTTGCATGATCATATCTTTATGCATAAGAATTTTCCATTATGAATATTCCTTATGAAATGTTTCTAACCATACAACTAATGCATTTGACTTGTACGAAATATCGTGTACAATGACCTACAAGAAAAGAAGGATGAGACTTGTTCTGAAGAACAAGTGATGACAGTTCGAGAAATAATCCAAGAATGAAGAATAATATAACGAATGCAGTTATGTGACACTATTGAGCGAAATCATTGATGCATAACCTTCCAGCTATGAAGAAGTAGCCAAGAAGAAAGGGAAGGAGAATACCAGTTCAAGAAGAATGATGTCTAGGATGCAGTACCGCGACCTGAAGGGAAGTTCGTAGTTCCATCATGCAGTATATGGAAACATCGTGGGATACAAGGAAATATTCATAGCATGAGGCTTCTCACGGAAAGAAGGCATAGAATATGAAGATACATTTGCATCCACTAGAAAGACACATGATAGGCAGAATCATGTGTGCAAATGAAAGAAGGCCTTGTACGAGCTCAGAAGGCACCCATGGGATAACACATACATGAGGAGCTTGAATATCACTTAGAGTGATGAAGATCTTAACCTTTGCTACAAGGTTGAAGATGAAAGCCTATAGAGGATGACAAGCTTACAGATGGGTGCGAGGAGAACATTTTCAAGATAGAGGATCTTGGTATCCAGTGACCCTAGATGGATACATAGAATATTAGTAGTAGAGGAAGATACTTGTCACTCCAGTACAGAATGTGTCAATGCATAGAGTACGAAAGGCAGAGGGAGAATGATGCTCCACTTTAGAGCGAGTGAGTATAGAAGATCCTGAGATTCAACATGGTATGATAGGATGGACAACTTACTGATGGTTCTAGGATTTACTAAGAGTAAAGAGGATTCCAAACTTTAATTCAAGGTTGAAGGCGGAATACCAATGATGCTCCTATTATATGTCGATGACTTGTTCTTGACAGAAAAGAGGAACTCATTAAAATTGCAAGAATGATACTTGCTGCAGAGTTCAAGATGAAGGACTTGGATATGATGCACTACTTTCTAGGCATGGAGGTGTGGCAGAATGTGGATGGAATCTCGCTGGTGTTACTAGAAATTCTCAACCAGTGCTGACACTGCTTGTTCCTCTGTAATGCAAAACACAACTACGGAACAAAAAATCACAGCCACATATCCTTCCCTTGAATAGTTAAATTAATTAACATAACACATCACATAACTCAACCGTAGAATTGTTTACATGTTCTCCAAAAATTCCTTGAGATGATGCAATACCTGCAAGAAGTATCAAAAGACAAACGAAAAGATGAGAGCATCATGATAATCAACTATCCATACTGATGATCAAAGAATTCAATAATATTTAATCACAAAAACGATAATGAAATATAGGAAAGGGTAATGTTTTTGTATTAATAATGGGTGAGAAGAAGTACAACCAAATGCCTTGATGTTTATAGCTTCTGTCTCAACAAATGTATACAAACTCCAATGAACACTTCTTCTTTTTTTCTTTTTTCTTTTTTTTTTTTCTTTTTTTTTCTGGCCCCCCCACTCTCTTCATAGAAGTTTCATTTATAGGCCAAAAACTCATAGGATTACTTGAAAAAAGGATAGAATAAGATCCCTATAGGTGAGGGAGGTGAATACCACCTCTCCCAGACATGTAGGAACTAATTCCACGAAGGATTCCGTACGAAACCTTCTAGAAACTTTTTTTTCTTTTTTCTTTTAAGACCATCGACGCTTTTAGGAAAACTAGACAGAGCACCGACCTAGGGTTTTTTCCCACTACAAAGGGTCAATGGTGCTTCTTGATCAACTGATAGAAGCACCTACGGTGCTCTGTCAAAAAGGTGAGAGAGTGTCGTACCTTCTAGGTCAAGGAAAAAAAGGGCCAAAGTGATCCAGATCAGGATTTTTTGGGAGATTGACAGGCAACAAGAAAGTCATCTGAAGGCTGACTAAGCAATGTGGGATTTTCATGTGCAACATAATGCCCCCAAAAGTATGAATCTAGAAGAATGTGATAGATGAAATGCTTTGCAATTTTTCCATCTGACATAGAGGCAAAGAGAGATAGACTCATAAAATACAAATAACTGACTCTTATCCAATCATAGTTGCGGACCAATACACTGCAGATCTATGATGATGACTATGTCATGGCTACCAATAATAGACTGTAGATCCATGATTGATTACTATAAGAGATAGGTCATAGCTACGAGATATACAAAGTATATCTATGCCTCTCGTTTCCAGATATAGAACACAGCCACCGAACATACAATGTGGATCGTGTCATGACTCAAAATGATCTCCAAACGCAACCTGAGTGTAAGCAACGATGATGATAAAGCCTAATTACTCAGGGTCTTCATCCCAATCTCCGAACGATACGAATCTAACCATGTGATTACAAAGTCTTGATGTCGAACATGGTAGAAACCACTTGATTACCAGTCATTGATGTGAACTGTTAACAAGTGCGAGGGAAATCACCACTGATGTTAATGATTCCCAAGGTATCCCAGTACAAATCATCGAATGTGAATAAAGGACTTGAAGTCGAACATCCGATAAGATCTTTCAATCAAAATCCAATGATGTAAACTCATGTTGAAAGCGAGGTAACCTGCCATTGAGGCATGCAGGCCCAAGATACTGCCTAGGTTTCTAGGTATAAATCCTGGATAGTGATCTGAAGTTGAAAGGAATAGACCGTGTCACGGGAGGGCCATAATGATTTCCACATCAGTGACATGAAACTGAGAATAAAATTTGATTTGGAATAATAGGACCGACTCAAGCATGACTGAATTTTGAGGATAAAAGAGGTTACTGATGGATTATTTTTCTAAGAGAGGTAACATTTGAACAATTGGGGGGCACGACACATGACTTGGCAGTATTGACCCATGCGAATAGAACCAGGTGTAATGTAAGGAATATAACGAAGCATCCTTTGAATTGACTCAAAGGAGTTAGGTGACTCACAGAAATGGATCGACTCGAGGACAAATTGAAAACCCAAACTGTTCATATATGCAAATGCAAACAGGTGCCATGTTCAACGACGGACTGTAGAGTACTGCCATATAAACAAATGAAAACCATTCCCCTTTCCTTTAATTTCCCCACCTTGAAAGGTGAGTGCCTCTTTTCGTTTTTATGAGTTCAAAGAGGGTAATAAACACTCGTTGAAGCTCATCAAGTGATGAGTCCATTCTCATATTTGTACGAACCTGAGAAAGGAGGAGTTTGTTCCCAAAATAGGGTCTTACATCGTATGTTTTATGAGTCCGACACAATTAAAATCATTTGTCGTTTCATGTTTAGAGAGCCTGAAATGACTAAGAAGACTAAAAAAATGGTCCTTTTTCGTAGATAAGGCCAGTCCGTCTGAAAAAGAGATAACCTACCACTGACTAGTTGACTGTTCAGATTCTGTTACAAGTGGGAACGTAACAAGTTCGCTTGGCAATCTTTTTGTGTTTTGAGGAGACTGAAAAGAGCTTAAATATAACTCCTGAACGAAGTTCCTTTTTCATAAGCCATTTTTAACGAGTCTAAAAAAGCGAAAAAGTGGACTTGACACCTTTCTACTGGAATTTTAACTAGCATGTAAAAAGTGTATAAGGATGCTCGGTACTTTTTCCGTTTTTCCCTAAGCCCGAAAAAGACAAAAATGGCTTGTATCGGAGCCAAAACCTAGCATTAACCCCAAAAAACTAAAAAAATACCATTAGAAACCATTTTTCTAAAACTATAGAAAATAAAAATAAAAACCCACTTTCACTTAAATAATTTGGATTTCAAAATATATAAATTGGAATTTATTTTTGAAAATCACAAATAATCTATAAATAGAAAGTGGGGTAAGAAATATTTACCATTTCATTTTTACCATTTGTGAGTTTTGGAGAGTTGGTTTGGATTGGTGGGAGTTCTATTGGCGGTTTTGGCAAGGATCTTCCTACTCCATTGCTTCATTGTTCATCGTGTAAGAGGTAAGAAATGGAATCTTTTCCCTTCTATCCTCTACAAGCAGCAATTTTTCTCCTTTCATGTTTAGATTCACATCCCTAAAAACAATTTTTACCATGCTTTTGAAGCCAAAGTAGAAGGTAGATTTGTAAATTTTTATTCTAAATAGCAAAACTGACCTTCACTGAGCAATTACACTAGTAGAAAATAGGTTAAAATTTTATTTTGAAGGGTTTTCGGCCGTCGAACAAAGTCCCCGACAGCGCCCTGTCCAGCTGGGGCAAGCGTGCCGTAGGCACCCTATCCATGGCAAACAAGCAAACGACGCCATGGGAGCTGAAGGCGCAGGCAACGACGATGCTCTATCGAGAAAAACTACCAGCATCACTACAGCCCTAAGGAGGAAAAAATAAAACCCTAGAACGCTAAAAAGACCAAACTCATGCTCAAGATTTGCTTCAAAATGTATTATCATGTTTTTAGTCATGCCATCTTTTCTAATCATGAAATTTATATGTTGTAGGTGCATTATGGTCATCTGGAAAGAAAGGGATCATGAGACTTCTGATATACAAGCTGCTAACGATCCACCTACCATTGAAGCCTTAAGAAATTGTGGACTGCTGAAGTATTTTCGTGTGCCTGGTATGAATGCACACATCCGACTACTTGAGTACATCATTAGCATGTGGGATCCCGATAAAGAACATTTTGTTGTAGGTGTCCACATCTTTCCCATCGAGATATAAGATATATACTTTTTGACTGGTCTATCCATGAGGGGGAATCAGGAAGTCTTATCTGGGGCTCAAGGAGGAGAAGGCTCCTTGGATGACATAATAGACCAGCATTGTGCATTGGGCATAGAAGCTTAATTCAAGAAACTAAAGATTCGCTCCATAGTGAATCACCAATTGAGGAATGTGGTATACACTATTGGTAAGGTGGCGAGAACAAGATATTCCCACCTTACTACTTAGTCTCATATGCTATACGCTCTGTAGTGTATGGAGCCTACCATTTTTAACTGGTGTGAGAGCATGCTAGTATGTTTGAAGATGCAGCTGACCAAATGTAGGAGGGGAACATTGAAGCAATTCGGATACGGGACAATGGTGGTGTCATTCATGTTACAGCGGATTCCACATTTGTGACCATAGGTAACTATCACCAGGCTGGAGCCTGAAGATCCCAGGATGTTAGCATGGGTTACAGCTATGCCACGCCTTAACGGCGCAACACCTAAAATAGCTATGGGGCTGGATTCTTTCGCTAGTTGAGAAACCAATTGCTTATGATAGAGGATTATGCCTATGACGGGTTAGATTTCCATCATGATCTAGAGTTGGTTTTACCCGAGGGTGAGATGTGGGATGATCATGGTAAGTAAAGACACCATCCAAACTGTGTTTTTTGGAATTTTGCATTTTATTTCATTTTTATGGTTTATAACATTGAGATAACAAAAAGTGTTTTCATGCATACATTGGATCTGCCCGTCCAGTGGGGATGTCGCCTATTACTAGGCGAGTAGGCACCAGAGACATGATGATGTATCGGTCCAAGGCTAAAGAGGAGCTTGGAGATGTGGAGGAAAACCTACAACGTTTGACTGTGGGTATTCCTGATGTAGCCATAGCCTAGGGTACCTAGGCATTATCAACGCCACACCGTGGGTGTTTCTGAACGGTTTGCCAGGCTACTCTACAGAGCGGACTAGGCCATTGCATGTTATGATGCACAACAAGAGGATTAGTCCATTTTGATCTTGTTTTTGTATATGTATTACTGAAAGCTTCGGAGCTTCAGATTTTTGCCTATGTATTTATGAACTTTTTATGGTCCTGAACTTTTGAGGGCATTGAAATCTAGGGATGTTTCAGCCCATTTTTGTATCTCGATGTTACAGTTTATATATATATATATGATAGCCTTTCATATTTACAGTTGTGTGTGTGACAAATATGATGTGTGAGATGTTCAGCTACTTATGAATTTACATGTTTTGATTTATGTTTCAAATGGGATATGTATGAGCAATATACCAATCCAAAACATAATTAGCTAAGGAATCTACCACTGCATTTACATGTCTTGGAATGTGTTGATAAGTGACTTGCTCAAAATACCTCTCTAACAACCTGACTCTTCGGAAAGTATGAAGAAGTAGGGGATTACGGATAGTGTAGACTCGATTAAGTTGTTGGACAACAAACTCAGAGTCCAAATAAACCCTAATTTCCCTAGCTCATTTTGTCAACAAACCGACCACAGCTTGATACTCTGCCAGATTGTTGGTGGAGGGACCTAAAAGAATACCCCCTGAACTCACCATCTAACTTGTAGGAGAGTACAGTACCCAAGCTGCAGATGCAAGGTTAAGCGTATACCGATGAGGACCATTAGCAAAACCAATGAAGGAAGTCATCTGTTCATGAGACAAAAGACGTGCATAAGTAGGGTTTTATAAAAAAAACACACTCTAAATCACACAAAAGACACACCTCTTAAATTCTAAGACACACAACAAACTATAAACAATATTTACAAAGACCCTATGCTAGATGACCTAGGCATAGTATCTTTTGAGGTAGAGCCCATTTTGGGGCTCTCCCAGTGGTATCCCGTCGTAATCAACCAGTTCATATGATCCTTTCTCTAAAACGCGGCTAACAATGTAGGGTCCATGCCACATAGACTCAAATTTTCCTGCCCCCAACTTTTCATGCTTCTGGTCGTAGGTCAAGACCAGGTCTCCTTCATCGAAGGAACGGGGTTGGAAAGTCCTGTCATATTGAAATTTCATTCTTCCTTTGTGTGCCTCATTAGCTAATGCGGCATCACATTGATTTTCATCAAGTTTATTTAGGTACAAGAATATTTCCTCGTCTATGGTAGTGTTGGGTAATAATTCGACAACCAATTTTAAAGAAGGGATCTCACATTCTATTGGGAGAGTAGCTTCCAGCCCATATATTAATTGGAAAGGTGTAAAATCGGTGGAAGTTTTAACAGTAGTCCTGTAGGCCCAGAGTGCGGAGAAAAGCTGTAAATGCCAGTTTGACTTGCCTGCCCTACCATCCATTGAATCATTGTTTTTAATAGTTTATTTATCGCTTCAACCTAGCCATTGGCCTGTGGATAGTAGGGTGTAGAGTTATCATGTCGAACCCATAATTTGATGCTAAGCTCTACCATCATTCTATTTTCTAAATGTGATCCATGATTGGTCACGATGGCCCTAGGAATCCCAAATCTTGTGATAATATGGTTGAATAAGAAAAGTGTAGCAGTTTTACCATCTTCGGCATATGTGGGCATTGCCTTAGCCCATTTTGTAAAATAGTCATCAACCACAATGATGTAGCCATGCCCCTAGTTGAGGTAGGTCTACAGTGCATGAGGTAGGTCTATAGTGCACGAAGTCTATGCCCCATTTTGCAAAAGGGACAACTGCTACGACGGGATGGAGCAGAGCTGGATGTGTGCGTTTCTTGGAAGTAAACATTTGACAAGGTGGGCATTTCTTGACCGTTTCAATACAATACTTGAAAATAGAAGGCCAGAAGTACCCAGCACGCAGGATTTTCTGGGCAGTAGCCAACCCAGAAATATAACTGCCACAAGCTCCAGCATGGAAATCATTAAGGACGATCTCAGCCTCTTCGTGTGTAAGGAAACGACGTAGGATAGAATCAACACCACGGAAGTATAGGGTATCATTCAAGACAAGGTAACTTTTAGCCTGGTGGTGAACACAACGACGTTCATCTCAGGAGGCAGTAGGCTGGTATCGTAAGGTTTGGAGGTACAAAATGATGTCTCCATACCATGGATCTATTGTACTAATGAAAAACAGTGATTCATCAGGTAAGGAATCAGAGGGCTCTAGATTCTCAGTAGTACAGGGAAGGTCACATATAAGCTCTGCAAAGACAAGGGACTTCTTGGAAGTACTTTTGGAGAATTCCAAGTCAAACTCCTGGAGGATCACGATCCAACGTGAGTATTTTCCCCCAAGCACTTAATGTGTCAGAACATAGTACATGGGGTTAGAATCCACGTAAACAGTAGTGGTGCGGAGCAAAATATAGTGACGAAACTTTTGGACTGCAATGACTGTGGCCAGAGCGAGTTTCTCCACATGTGAGTATCGAGTTTCAGAGCCCAAAAGACTCTTATTGGCGTAATAGATTACATGTTCTTGGTCATGTTCATCTATTTGAACAAGGACCATGCCTATGGTAGACAAGGATGTAGCCACATACAAGGAATAATCCTGGGCATAGTTGGGTGGTTGCAACACAGGTGCATGGGTAAGTGCATGTTTAAGATTATCAAACGCGCGCTACGTGAAATCATCCCAAATGACAAGAGTGTCTTCAGAAACCTCATGAACCCATGTGTCCTCTCTGCATAATTGCAGACGAAGCGACACAAAATTTTTTACTTTCCTTGCAAACTTTGGAGTTTACTAAGATTCGTGGGAGCAAGCAGGGCCAAAATAGCCTCAATTTTCAAAGGATTGATACAGATGCCATCTTTAGAAACAATAAAACCAAGAATCCGACGAGCTTTGACACAAAAAACACATTTGTGGGGGTTTAGACGAATGTTAAAATGATGACATCGAAGAAATACTGCTCTTAGATGATCGACATGGATATCCCGCTGCTTGAAATGGGCGGGCAGGTCGTCTAGATAGGGTTCCACAACATGTTTAATATCATGAAAATCATATGACATGGCACGTTGGAATGTCGTGCCAGCATTTTTTAAACCGAAAGGTAGTTTACGATAAGAAAAATTCCCCCAAGGGAAAATGAAGGCCATCTTGTGTTGATCGGATGGGAGAATCGCAATCTAATTATAGTCGAAAAATCCATCCATAAAGGAAAAAATGACGCTTCCGACGCAGTTATCAATTATCTGATCGACGTAGGGAGTGGGAAAGTTGTCTTTTGGACAAGCTCAATTTAGGTCCCTAAATCGATACAAACCCTAATAGTACCCTGCTTTTTATTCACAGGGACTATGTTGGACACCCATTCAGTTAGTGGTACGGGGTAAATGAAACCAGCTTTCAGGAGTTTTTCAACTTCCTCTTTGATAGTGGCTACTTTTCGAGGATGAACGTGTTGTAGTTTCTAGCGTACGGGCTTGGCATCAAGATACATTTTGATTTCATGGACAACAATGGAGGGGTCGATCCCAGGAATTTCTTCATATGTCCATGCGAAGACATCTCGAAATTATTTGAAAAGAGTTGTGTATGTTTGGATTTCTTCAGGGGAAGAGTTATGTCCTATGGAAATGTTCTCGGAAACACCCAGGTTTCACAGATATGTCAATGGGTATAGTTTTGGTAACGTTGCATAAATTCCCTTCATAATCGACACTATGGGTGAGGATTGGAGACTGAGGGTGGAGGACTATATCGGATGAAACCGTGCATGCAAAGTGGTTTTCTACCATATGGCAAGGGGGAAGGAAAGAAGATATGTGACGATAATATTCCCAAGGCATCTCGTCTAATGACATAAATTCCATGATAGACTCGTCTGTAGGAAGTGTGTGTGAAAGATAATCCAGAGATGGGGATGGGTGTTCGAGCCAATATGGCATGTGATAATGGTCTAAGGCCACCAAGAAATGATCATTGATGGCTGGATCACTGGTAACTTGAATTGCATTGTACATCTCTTCAAAAGGGGAAAAGGATGACGATTCATCAGCAATTGTTTTTCCTTTGTCTGTACGAGAGTTATAAATCATATTAATGGATGCAGTTTGTGAAGCAAGAGGAGGATCGAAGGAAGGAAAGACTCCCATAAGTGAAGAATATTTGATGAGACCTACTCCGATGTCTTGATACTGTGGGGTGTTCAAGAGAGGAACGTTGTTTGCATCATTTGTAATAGCACTAGGTGTGATGAAATATAACTGGTCAATAGTAACAATCTTTCCTTGGAATGGCAACTGGACGATCCGAAAAATGGTCGATGCTACACCTTGCATAGCATAAAACTAGTTGTGACCTAGGAGTAAGTTGTAATCCAAAGGAGCGTCAACTAATTCAATATGAATGGAGACTGACTTGCCCCCCAGTTCTACGTGGATGGGAGGTAGTAGTCCATAGGGCGACCATCAAAAGCCTTAAGGGTGGTAGGTGAACAGTTGATTTATGGAGATCCAATTAATCTCCAGCAAGATAAAGACATAACCGAGGTAGAGGCACCCTCGTCCAAAACAGTACGACGGATAGTCTTTCCAGCAATCTTTGTAGCGATCTCGAAAGCTAACTGATGTGAAAGTCTCATTTTGAAATCATCCAGTTTGAAAATGATGATATTACTATTCTCGGGATCCATAGCTCCAAGGGCAGTAAGCAAATTTTTCCTTTG
This sequence comes from Pseudotsuga menziesii, assembly GCA_001517045.1. Classification (NCBI taxonomy): domain Eukaryota; kingdom Viridiplantae; phylum Streptophyta; class Pinopsida; order Pinales; family Pinaceae; genus Pseudotsuga; species Pseudotsuga menziesii. The sequence continues at coordinate 181,585 of LPNX010673934.1, read as the reverse complement.
AGTTGTAGAGGTTTGAAGTACCTCTAAAGCCGACATAGCGTAGGGTGCCTGGGCCAAATCTTCAACAATATTATAGTATTGGGTAGCACGAGCGTTAGGATTAATTATGGACTTACGTAGAGTTCCATTTGGTGGACGGAATATTGCTTCAGGTATAGGTTTTTCAATATGAAGACCATTATTAGTAGGAGGTGTGGAAGTTGAGGTTTTTTCAGATGGAATATCATTAGGTTTCTTTTTCGAAGGAGGGTCATAACTATGTGCTCTCGTATTCAAATTCACCGTTTCACTAGACATCATACGAACTTCATCAGTGGAAGAAGAAGTTTTGTTTAAGGACTTATGATCAATTAACTATTGTTGGGAAGGGAAAGAATCCTTTAAAATGGCTGGGGTGGGTGAGGCTTTTAAAAATTTACCAACTTCCTCATGATGAGGACATTATTTTGTAAAATGATCACCTCCATAGATTAAACAGGGGTACTTCACCTTTCCCTTTCCTTTTGAATTGTTATCCATATTCTGTGTTTTATTTCCTTCCTGTTGGTTGTCCGGTTTTTTAGATTTATTTTTTCCTTTTTTCTTTCCGCCTGAAGATTCAGTGGATTGAACCGTATTTATTTCAGCGAAAGCAACAGGAGAGGATGCAGTTTTGGTAGGTGGTGCTTGTTGATTGGATGGGGTGGCGGTTTGTTTCTTAGAGGATTTAGTCGCTATTTATGTCTGAACTTAACCAAGTATGCCATTAGCAGGTGGTTCCGTAGAAAGTCTCAAAGGGTCTGTAGTAGGCCGAGAAACATGGGGAATCATATCATACAAAGTGCCCGACTGGGAATAAACCAAGTCAAGGTACTGAGCGCGACTAATAGCCTATTCTTTGGTAACATCACCTCCCATGGCCACATCTCTAGCTATGGGTAGAAGCAAAGACTTTGTGAATCGGTTAGCCAGTAACTGATCAAGAATAGGAGCCTTAATCAGCCTACGTCTTCTTCTCCATTCATGGATATGATCGGAGATATGGGTAGATGTAGTTTGTCGAAGTGAGGTCAATAGGTATGTACCTGTTTCATACCGGATTGGTAACTGAAAGTGTGTCAAAAAGGTCATAGCTAAAGCATTGAAATCCCAAAATGAATGGAGCGGTAACACGATGTACCATTTAGCTGCAATGCCGGTGAGGGTTCTCTGGAAAAGGCGTAGGCGGATTGAACCGTCCATCAAAGAATTGGATGGACACCAAATATGAAAAGTCATAACATGGTCTTTTGGGTCCTCACCAGGTTTGCCATCGAATTTTGGGATATCGGAAGGTAGCTTGATTGGGATGGCGGGCCAAGAGGGGTCATGATGAATTGGGTCATTTATCAATCTCAACAAGTCTGGAAAATATAAAGTGGTCAGAAATGGTAGTTGTTGATTTGGTTGCGGGTACTGGTAATATTGATAGGGAATTTGCTGACCATTAGGACCGTATGCAGATTGATAGATGGGTATAGATGATGCCCCCAAAGCTTGTTGAAAAGGCTGTTGGTTTGCAGAATTTTCGTGGGGAGGTGGCCCCCCTGAGAGAGGGGGTCCTCCGTGTTGAATTTTTTAATGGTTATATCAGATCTTAAAACATTTAGCATCATAACATCATAACCATAAGCCAAAAGATCACTGAAAGATAGACAAACACAACCATACAAAAAGAACACAAAGATTTATCCTGGGAAAACCCTAAAGGGAAAAACCCAGCAAAATATTCCTCAATATAGATGCCCCTAAATGATAAAAGGTAAAACCCAAAAGACTGATCCTCCTTCTTTTCTAGTCACAGCTCTTTCTCTCTCTCTCTCATGTGCTACACAAGTGACTGTGTGTGTTCCAAATGAGGAGCGCCACACCTCTATTTATATTCATTCGTTCACTTTAATAATTAATTCTGACATGTAGGCTCGAGTTAAAAATGTAGGCTCAAGTAACCACAACTGGGGTGCTAATGACCCACCTTTACAATTTGAGGGGACTACCTCATGACTCTTATTAGTTCTTCCGATTAGAAGCATCAGGGTACAAATTAATACAAGTGGTTCTCCTGGTAGGATCATCGGGGATCACAAAAAAGTACATATAGAATATTCTTCGAAGTTACAATATTTCAACACTCCCCCTTAACGAGAAGGGTATTCTACAACATCAACAACAACAATAGTAGAAGAGTGATAGAGGACATCATCAACATCATTAGGGTAACACATCTATAAATTATTGGAAGCTTTTCAACATCATGTAGTCTTCATCTCCAATCTTCAATCTTCAGCAATATCAACACTTTGACCGCTTCGATCAACAACAACTTTGACTACTTCGATCAGCAACAACATCTTCAGCTCTTTGACCTTTCGATCAATAACAAAATCTTTAGCTCTTTGACCTTTCGATCAACAACAACATCTTTAGCTCTTTGACCTTTCGATCAGCGGCAACATCTTCATCTCTTTGACCTTTTGATCAGCAACATCATCATCATAACATTCTGATCTTTCTATTAGTACGTCATCATCATCAACAACCTGCAATCCACAACACGAAGACGAAAGTCTTCAGATCACTTTTGGACCTATGTCCAAAGATGATACAATCCTACCACATTCTCGACAACCGAACTCATCGGATTTATTACGGTATAATCAGTCCCTATCACTTTAGTACTAGGTCCAAGGATGATGCAATCCCACCACATTCTCAGGGACCGAAGCCACCGGATTGATTACGGGATAATTAGTCCCTATCACTTTAGGACTAGGTCCAAGGATGATGCAATCTTACCACACTCTCGGGGACCAAAGCCTCCAGATACCTTTCTGAATTGAAGTTCAAGGATGATGCAATCCTGTCCCACTCTCAGGGACCGAAGCCTCCGGATACCTTTTTGAACCGAAGTTCAAGGATGATGCAATCCTACCATACTCTCAGGGACCGAAGCCTCTGGATACCTTTCTAAACTGAAGTTCAAGGATGATGCAATCCCACTACATTCTCGAGGACCAAAGTCACCGAAGCTATTCTGGACAAATGTCCCAGGATGATACAATCCCTCTTCATTCTCGAGGACTGAGGTCACCGGATCACTTTAGGGAAAGTGCCCAGGGATGATACAATCCCACTGCAACATCACTACTCCCCCTTTCGAGGAATGTCTTTTCGAATAACACCAAGCTTGTCTCGAAAGTTTTCAAACTTTACTCGGGACAGAGGCTTTGTTAGCACATCAGCAACTTGTTCATTAGTACTCACATACTGGAGCTTTATGGCTCCCTTCTGCATCATATCTCGAATGTAGAAATACCTGATTTCTATTTGCTTTGATCTATCGTGGAATACTGGGTTCTCTGTCATATTTATACAATTTTTATTGTCACATAGAATCACGGTAGTGTCCAACTCTAGGTTGAATAATCCTGACATAAGCTTTCGAAGCCATATGGCTTCACAACTAGCAGAGCAAGCTGCTATATATTCTGCTTCAGCCGTGCTAAGAGCAACACTGGACTGCTTTCTGCTAAACCATGAAATCATAGTAGATTGCAGACTATAACATCCTCCTGATGTGCTTTTCCTGTCTGAGATACTTCTGACCCAATCTGCATCTGTATAGCCATACAATCTATACTCATGGCTACCATCATAGTATAGACCAAATTCTATAGTCCCTTTCAGATATCTCATCACATGTTTTGCAGCTACCAAGTGAACCCGTCTAGGTTGAACTAGATATTGACTTAAGGTGTTCATAGCAAAACAAATGTTAGGTCTAGTGTTTGTTAAGTACATCAAGGACCCAATGATCTGTCCGTATTAAGTCACATCCACTAACTCTGACGAGTCATCAACTAACAACTTCAAGTTGGCTTTGAATTCCAACATATTGAATCTTTTCAATATCTCTACTGCATACTTTCCCTGGTTGAGAAAGATTCCTTCTGAACTTTTCCATACTTCCAGACCTAGGAAACAATGCATTAACCCAAGGTCTTTCATCTCAAATTCTTCTGCTAGTTTCTTCTTGCTTTCCAAAATCTGTTTCTCATTCCCTGTTAAGAATAATTCATCCACATATAGTAGTAGGATGACAGGAGTCATCTTCTACAACCTTGAGGTAAAGGTTAGGATCAACTTTACTCTTGGTAAAGCCCATGTTCGACAGGAAACTATCTATCCTTTCATACCAAGCTCAAGGAGCTTGTTTAAGGCCATAGAGGGCCTTCTTCAACTTGCATATGTGAGTCCATATGTCTTCAACTTCAAATATTTGTGACTATTCTATGTAAAACTCTTCCCCAATCATACCACTAAGGAAGGCTTGTCTTTACTTCATCATGGAAGCAACTACCATGATAGTTCTGAAGGAAGTGTACCTTTCTTCTTGGAGTAAGTGTCTCTTCAGAATAAATTCCCTCTTTCTTATAGAAACCTCTAGCCACAAGTATTTCCTTACTTCTATCAGTAACATATTTTATCTTGCAAATCCATTTGGAAGATACCACATTCTTGCTTTCTGGTTTGATACTATATCCCAAACATCATTCTAGTATTCCTTCATCATAACATCTTCTATGAGTTCATCTTGTCAGGTCATCAACATATCCTAGTCTTCTGCATTCAACCTTGAAGGTTGGAACCCACTTTACTCTTGGTAAAGTCTCGATCCATCAGGAAGTTGTCCATCATGTCGTATTATGTCGAACTTAGATATCTTCTGTAGTCGCTCCCCTTGAAGTGGAGTATCATCTTCCCTCTTCATTCTGTATAGGTGGTTCTATTCTTGATATATACTTCTTGTGGGTCTGGTAAATAGAGTATGTCATGTCATTGTCTATTATTTCTGAGGTAAAACACGAACCTTGCTTTGTACACTTGTTCTTGTAGATCCATATAGAAGATACTACGTACTTCCCTTTATGTCTCGAAACCATATCATATACATCATTCCCCATGATCAACTGTTACTCTTTGATCATAGCTTCTTTCATATCTTGAAAGGTTAGCATCAATGATGTCACCTAACTATGTTACACAACTAGAGTGTGTCCAAGGCCTCTTCATTTGGTTTGGAAGTCTCACCATTCTTTTCTTCATCTTGAGTTATATCTTGTACCCATGGTGGTCTTCATCCTTCGAGGTGGATCTATCGCTCTCTGAAGCTCTTTCTTCCGTCATGGTGTCTCTGACCCTGGGAGCTTCAGAATCATGTTTATTGGAGTGAACCTTGAATTGTCATCACTTGTTCTTTGGAACAAGCCTCATCCTTCTTTTCTTGTAGGAGGTTGTACAAGACCTTTCCTACAATTCAAATGCACCAGTTGCATGGTTAGAACTATTTCATAAAGCATATGCATAATGACAAATTCTTATGCATCATGCAACTGTTTAGCCAATACAACATTCATCCATATCTCACGGAAACTTTCTAGATGCCTTCCATCGCTACCATGACATCATTGAGATTGTGCACTAATCCAATATGTCAGCAAAGAGGTTTCATTCTAGATAAGTAGCAATGGAGAGTTGTATAACACCATGAGCTACTTACCCATCACATGCATATTAGTAGTATACAACACTTCAACTAAATATAATCAAATGCATAACAAAACAATATCATGCAATGACAATTGAATACTTATCTTTTATTTGTTTCATGGGTAGAATCCTTCTTGATCCTTCTACTTCATCATCTTCTTCATTCATGACATCATCATTTCTCATCCAAATGCTAAGATGGATAAGGGGTTCTTCAAGAATTGAGTTCTTCATATTACTCATTGATTGAGGGATCTTCTTTGAATGGTGAGAGCTTGATCTTCAATTGCTCCCATCTTCTTCTTCTCTTCTTATGAGTTGAGCTTCTTCTTCTTCCCAGAGTCAGCTGAAAGTAATCACTTCCTTTTGGCACACATTCCTTGCATGAATGAATCCCATGATCCTGGGAGGCCATTCAAGGTGGCTATCACCAATTTGTTTATTAAGGTCATCTTTCGATGTATGTTCTTTCCTTCAAATAGCTTCATCAAGGAATCAAACATCTCTTTCAGTGTCTTTAGGGAAGACACTTGTGGTACAAGTTGATCCATGACTGAATCAACAATGATCTTCTTGGCCTTGACCAAGTTCTTCTGGTGTAAGGATTTGAGCCTCATCTCCCTCTAGAACTAGAACCTCTCTACTCATGTAGGTGTCCAATTCATTTTCTTCAAAGAGATCAAATACTTCCATGCTTGGAATTTGTCAACTTCAACAAGCTTATCATTAAGCTGATGAGAACCTCAAATAGCAAAATATTAGATCTTACTGATTTGAGGTGTCCATCCTGGTTCCGGAGCTGGCTGATCTAGGGTTTTTCAGAGAAAACCTAATTTTCAAAACTTGGAATATTTTAGATATGATTGGATATAAATATATATCTCTTCAATTTGAGCTGTCCAATGTACTATTTTTCTGAAAACATTGGAGGGAAGCTCCCGGAACAGGAAGCCCTAGTTTTCCAATTTCTCCTGTAGAAATGCCTGATACTGTTTATATGCTATCTCCGAAATTAATGCTCCTCTATATCTGAAACTTCGCACTAAGGTATCCTCACATGTCCCTATTCCAACACCATAGGTTTCATCAGAATTGGTTTCACCAATAGGGACTTATGATCATTTTCCCAAGGTGACCTGTTATAGGACCGTTCAGAACAATGAAGTTGTACAGATTGCCACTTGTCATTGTTTCATCTTCTGAGTCTGAAACTTGGATCACAGAAATTAAAGTCCATGCCATTTCTGGAACATCTTCATAAATTTCATTTGGACCTTTGTATCCCAATATATAGCAATTCTCCCCAGGTGTCCTGTTTAGGGATGAATCCTGTAAGAGGCTGGAACCCTAACGTGGAGGGATCATATCTCCCAGAATATAGAGAATCCGAGGCTAAATTTTGGACACAGTGTACATCAAGATTTTATATTAGACATATGAAATTTTTAGCTCCTGATACTTTTCCAATTCCGAGATATAGCAAATTTACCAAAACTTATCAGTTTTAGTATTTAGGGTTTTTCCAACTCGGGGTGAAACTAGGGTTTGACTTTCTCGTAGTTTCACCCAACCAAAAATCTTGATCCAGGTCTCTAAAATTAGATTTTGATGAGGAGAGAAATCCTATGTTGAGCTTACTCAAAAATTCCTATTATGTAGAAAGCCCTAATTTCCTTCACCGAAAACTGAAAATGCTCGGAATCGAATTTCGCTTCGACAGAAAGATGCACCCTTCAATGGAGAGTCAACCTAGCCTTCTTTTGCTGATCCATTGTGGAGAGAGACCCAAAAAGTAAGAAGTCCTAGCTTCTATAGCTGCACAATTTCTTCTTTCAGGGTCGCTCTGATACCATGTTGAATTTTTTAATGGTTATATCAGATCTTAAAACATTTAGCATCATAACAACATAACCATAAGCCAAAAGATCACTGAAAGATAAACAAGCACCACCATACAAAAAGAACACAAAGATTTATCCTAGGAAAACCCTAAAGGGAAAAACCCAGCAAAATATTCCTCAATATAGATGCCCCAAAATGATAAAAGGTAAAACCCAAAAGACTGATCCTCCTTCTTTTCTAGCCACAGCTCTTTCTCTCTCTCTCTCATGCGCTACACAAGTGACTGTGTGTGTTCCAAATGAGGAGCGCCACACCTCTATTTATATTCATCTGTTCACTTTAATAATTAATTTTGACATGTAGGCTCGAGTTAAACATGTAGGCTCAAGTAACCACAACTAGGGTGCTAATGACCCACCTTTACAATTTGAAGGGACTACCTCATGACTCTTATTAGTTCTTTTGATTAGAAGCATCGGGGTACAAAGTAATACAAGTGGTTCTATCGGTAGGACCATCGGGGACCAAAAAAAAGTACATATAGAATATTCTTCGAAGTTAAAATATTTCAACACTCCAGAAGGTGGTGGTGTTCCTCCTCCTCCAGGTGGTGGTGGGGGTCTGCCTCCACCAGGTGGTGGTGGTGGTCCTCCTCCTCTAGATGGTGGTGGGGGTCCTTCGCCAGGTGGTGGTGGTGGTCCTCGTCCTCCAGATGGGGGTGGTGTTCCTCCTCCGTCAGGTGGTGGTGGTGGTCCTCCTTCGCTAGGTGGTGGTGGTGGTCCACCAGGTCCTCCAGGACCTCCAGTTCCTTGTGGTGGTCCTCCGAGGGGAGGTCCGCCGTATCCTCTGACAGTATTAAAAAAATTCCCTCCATATGACGGGATATCTGACCAATTTGGTTGTCCCTAAGGTACAAAAGTATTTTTTGGGTAAGGAATTCTAGGATTAATAGCCGTAGGTGGTGGTTGTTGGTAAACTTAGTTAACCATAGGCTGTTGAGTTCCTGGATAAGTATATCCCCAAGAAGCTGTATTGTTGATAGGTTGTGACCCTAAGGGTTGGCTTGTACTAGATGGGGGGGGGAAACAAAATGGGTATTGTTGGGGGGTATAACTACTGCAGGTTGTGCTACAACTGCAACTTGTCCTGAACTAGGCATAGTTCCAATGGCATTTAACATAACTCGCACTGGGGGTTGCCCCCGGGCGTGAGATTTTACTAACACGACTTGATTTGAGGATTGCCCCCCAACCATGACAGGTATGGAAGGTCTAGCAATAGGTTCAGGATGTGACACTGTAGGGTTGTGGTTTAGACCTGGATTATCTTGAAATGTAATTTCTTCAATAGGTCCTAACACTTGAGCTAGTGAACGATATCCTTCAGGCCATGGGTTGCGAGAATTATCACCATAAGTTGGGTGGCATTCAGAAGAAGGTTTAATTTCTGCTTCAAGCCAAGGGTCTGTATCACAGGGTAATCGTGTCTGTAAAGTTTCATAACGGGACCCAGGTGGAGGAATAATTCTTTCTATTCTCTCTGAAAAGTTACGAGCTCGATTGAGAGATGCATTAATTCTTCTATGTTCCTCCTCTCCCAAGGGAGGATTTCCTGGTGAAGGTCTAATAACCCCAAATTCAACAATGGCTTGGCCCATAGAATTCCTCCAAAAAGGAGCATCTGAACCATAATCTAGTGGGGCAGAAACATCGCCATGGCCTTCCAACGGTGGATGCAAAGAAGCATCGATTGTAGGAGGAAATTGGACTAAAGGATTCATGTAAACAGTGAAATCTTCTCTAGGTGGAGTAAGTTCCATACGATTCTTAGCCAAAGCTGGTATCTCCATGGATACCCCTTCTTCCCCTTCCATGGATGGAGGAGAGTCAGGAGGCAAACCCTGCAACCTATGGGATTCACACCGCACAAGCTGCTCAGCCATAGTGGTGGCTGGAAGTCTTCTAACCTAGGTCAAAGAAAGAATCACACAAAAAAAACACCTACACAGAGCTAAAGGTCACAAGTAGTCTTAAATGATAGGAGGAGTTCAAAGTCCATTTTCTCACTAGGATTATCAAGACTTTACAAGCTTCACCCGTAAATCCAAGACGACCAAGAGGTTAACTCGGTTTGGATAGGGTATCCTAGTGGGGTCTCCCAATATATGCAAAGTATGTGGGAGCTCAAATTGGTAGTAGTGCTGTCTAATGCAAAACTGTTCACAAGGGGCCTCCCTATATACAATCAAGTACGTGAAATAACCTTTCTATATACCTCAAGGGTATGTGAAAGACCGTTTCTATATACCAACGGTATGTGGGAGAACCGTGCGAGTCCCGGTTTGTATTGCGGACAAATAATGACAACTCCTACGCTTAACGACGCCCGAACACGTCTCTAGCCTATCATTCAACTTTCTATACAAATTTTAACCCAAATCTACCGTTGATTTTATCTTGATGATTAGGTGAATGTTTGTGGAAATTCTATCTCCTATAATGCAGATTAACTCTATATGCAACAGAAAACACTTCTTTGACTTTCGATGAAAACTATTTAGGGTAAGGAGAAAATTTTCTCTTTTTCTGTTTTCAGGAACCTTAAAATAAACAGTCATTTCAACAACACAAACTTGAATCGAGAAATGCAAGAAAATGAAGCTTTTTCAAACACAAAAAATTTTCAACATGCACTCAAAAGATATCTAACAATTTTGACAAAGAAACTAAGCCTCTAGTGTGCATGCAAACTATCTTTGCTACAATGTCAAAAAATATATTTCCTCTAATCTATTTATGTAGAAAAATGACAACTTCTAAAGCATAAACAAGAAGAAACTAAAATGGTTATTTTTTGTATTTTTATAGAAAATATGAGGCACTCAAAGCAGTCTAAAATGAACTAGTTTAAAAGAGGCTATGACTTTCTTTTCAAAAATAAAAGTTTCCAGATATTTTGTTGGAACCAAAACTGAAACTATCTACCATTTTCCCCTATAAACAAGATCAAGCCTTTAGAACTGAACTCGAAAGAATCAGGTTCACAAAGTACTCTCAAACAGCAGGAAGATGCAAGGAACACAACAAAATCCAGAGAAGCAAGCAAACCACACAAACTTTTTCAGAAAGATAAAAATTTCCAAACAGACAAAGACAAATTTTACAAAGAGTTTTTGAAGCCTACCTCACAAGTTGAATCGGTGCGCCAGTAACTCAGGACTTAGGCGCCTACGACGCTCTGTCAATTGAAGAGAAAAGTTCCCTGGAAGGAAGGACGTTGCTCTATCAGTTGAAGGGAGGGGCGTCATGGAAAGAAGGCAGCGCTCTACCAGTTAAGGGGAAAGGTTCCCTAAACGAAGATTGGCGCTCTGTCAGCCACATAGAGGCGCACCATTCAGACAATGTACTGAAAAATTTAGAACTGTAAGAGAGACAAAAAGTCTCAGTTGAACTGAAAAACAGTAAGAAAAAAATCAATTACCTAGAGAACAGTAAAAACTATAATCCAGAACCGAGGAAAATTATCATAAATAAAATGAAAAGAGTAGCTTACCTTGCAGACTGAAACAACAAAGAGCAGAGAGAAAAACTTCACGAGTGGAATGGTTACCAAAGAATTGTGGATCTGACTGGATCTGCACTAGATCTGACTGGATCTTCCCCAGATCTGTTCTGCCACTTCCCCAGTATGGTCGCCAATTTTGTTACTAGGAATTCTCAACCAGTGTTGACACTGCTTGTTCCTCTGTAATGCAAAGCACAACTACAGAAGAAAAAAATCACAGCCACATATCCTTCCCTTAAATAGTTAAATTAATTAACATAACACATCACATACCTCAACCGTAGACCTGTTTACCTGTTCTCCAAAAATTCCTTGAGATGATTCAATACCTGCAAGAAGGATCACAAGACAAACGAAAAGATGAGAGCATCATGATAATCAACTATCCATACTGATGAATAAGGAATTCAATAATATTTAATCACAAACATGATAATCAAATATAGGAAAGGGTAATGTTTTTGTATTAATAATGGGTGAGAAGAAGTACAACCAAATGCCTTGATGTTGACAGCTTTTGTCTCAACAAATGTATACAAACTCCAATGAAGACCTCTCTAGATATAAGCTACCTCTACTTTGCCTCTATCCAGACTTCAAACTAACAACATAAGGATGCTTTTTTTTGGTCCCCCCACTCTCTTCATAGAAGCTTCATTTATAGTCCAAAAACTCATAGGATGACTAGACAAAAGGATAGAATAAGTCCCTATAGGTAAGGGAGGCGAATGCCACCTCTCCCAGACATGCAGGAACTAATTCCACGAAGGATTCCGTACATAACCTTCTAGAAACTTTTTTTTTCTTTTAAGAGCATTGGAGCTTTTAAGAAAACTAGACAGAGCGCCGACCTAAGGTTCTTTCCCACTGCAAAGGGTCAATGATGCTTCTTGCTCAACTGATAGAGGCGCCTACGGTGCTCTGTCAAAAAGGTGAAAGAGTGTCGTAGGTTCTAGGTCAGGGAAAAAAATGGCCAAAGTGATCCAGATCAAGCCTTTTTGGGAGATTGACAGGAAACAAGAAAGTCATCTGAAGGCTGACTAAGCAATGTGGTATTTTCATGTGCAAAACCTGGGACAAGGGAAGTATGCAGTAGATATCCTGAAGAGGTTCAGGATGATGGACTGCAAGGCCATGACCACACCTATGGCATCGAACCTGAAGATATTGAGTGTTGCTTCATCGGAGTCGGTTGATTCCATGATGTATCATCAGATGATGTGTTCCTTGATGTACCTTACGAATACAAGACCATATATTTGCTTTGTTGTGAACACATTGAGACATGTTCACCTTTTGGTTGCAAAGAATGCAATGAGGTACCTGAAGGGTACAGTTGAGTATGGGCTCAAGTATGATATGAATCAGAAGATTAACTTGGAGGGTTATGTGGATTCGTATTCGGCAGGCAGTGCCATTTATGGGAAGACAACTTCGAGGTGCTACTTCAGTATGATATCAGGTGTGATCTCTTGGTTTAGCAGGAAGGATTCCGGCATGGCGCTGAGTACAGCCGAGGAAAAATATGTTGTCACTTGCTTGAATATTTGGGAGGTAGTATGTTTCTTTTGAAAACTATTGTTTCATTTGATTAATCTAACTTGCATTTTTGTATGATGCAGAGAGGAGCAGTGAAGCTCCAGTATGTGATCCAGATAGAGATCTCTCGAAAGAGGGAGTTCTATCATATCCAATGAGACAGGATGCATGAGCATAAAATCTTGGCGAAGCTCGTAGGTTTCTCAGAAGTAAATAGTTTTGTAGGTTTTCCTCGGATGTAATCGGTCCTAGAGAAGCTCACAAATTATCCTTGGACGTAATCAACCCTAATGTGATTCTATGCTAGAAATGGACAGAGTAAAGTTTGAGTACTTCAGCGAGAAGCTTGGTGTTCTCTGGATCGAGGTTCCTTCCAAGGGGAAGTGATGAGTCCGTGAGCCTTTCTGACATGGTGGTAGGTGGGGCCTCCCATGGTTAGATATAAGTGTTGTACCCTTCTGACATGGTGGTAGGATTGGTTCCTCCCATGGTCAGATGTAAGTGTTGTGCCATTTTAACATGGTGGTCGGGGCCTCCCATGGTTATATATAAGTGTTGTGCCCTTCTGACATGGTGGTAGGATTGGTTCCTCCCATGGTAAGATGTAAGTGCTGTGCCATTTTGACATGGTAGTAGGTGGGGCCTCCCATGGTCAGATATAAGTGCAGTGGCCTACATCTAGTATGAAAAAGGATTGGCTCTGTAGAGATCCACATCCAGTATGAAAAAGGACTAGCTATGTGGAAGTACATCCAACATGAAAAAGGGTTGTCTCTTTAGTGGCCTACATCCAGTATGAAAAAGGATTGGCTCAATAGAGACCCACATCCAGTATGAAAAAGGATTGGCTCTATGGAAGTACATCCAACACGAAAAAGGGTTGGCACTGTAGTGGCCTACATCCAGTATGAAAAAGGACTGGCTTTGTAGAGACCCACATCCAGTATGAAAAAGGATTGGCTCTATGGAAGTAAATCCAGCATGAAAAAGGGTTGGCTCTATAGTGGCCTACATCCAGTATGAAAAAGGACTGGCTCTGTAGAGGCCCACATCCAGTATGAAAAAGGACTGGCTCTGTGTAAGTACATCCAGCATGAAAAAGGACTAGCTCTGTAGTGGCCTACATCCAATATCAAAAAGGACTGGCTCTGTAGAGACCCACATCCAGTATGAAAAAGGATTGGCTCTGTGGAGGTACATCCAGTATGAAAAAAGGATTGGCTCTGTAGATGCCTACACCCAGTATGGAAAAGGAATGGCTCTGTAGAGGAAGACCTAGATTGAGGCTAGGAATACAACCAACATGAAAAAGGGTTGGCTCTGTAGAACTTCCTATGACGAGAAGAATTGAGAGATAGCACCATTTGATCAAGATAGTGGAAGCAGTGATGATGATGATGATCCAACGATGATCCAGTTTTGATGATGATCTAGTGATGATCCAATTTTGATGATGATCTATTGATGATACAACTTTGATGATGATCCAAAGAAGAAGACTTGTGCTGATGAATTGTGTCAAGAGAATACCTTCCTAGTTAAGAGGGAGTGTTGATGTATTTGTAACTTCAGAATGTATTCACTCGTATATCTTATATTATACCTCGATGTTCCTATTGAGAGAGTCATTAATATAATAAAGTCATGTAAATTCAATGAGGTTAACCCTCCGTTGTAAGTCGGCGCAATAGTCCCCACAATTGAGTTGAGGTTAACCCTCCTTGTTGATTAGGGAGGTAAATTCCCCACAGTTGTGGGGAACTAGGGTTATTAGACTCTCCTAGAGAAGTTAGACCTGGTAAGTAATTGTTAAGTGAGGCCGACTTGTTGGAGTGGAAATAAAGTGAACGGAAGAATATAAATAGAAGTGAGGCTCTCCTCATTTCTACACACATATAAATTCACTCAAATGGGGCGCATGAGTGAGAGAGGAAGTGCTGGCACAAGTGAGAGAGATCAGCTGTCGGAGATCATATTTATGTTTTCGGGTTTTACTGCTACCATTGGTGCTCATTCTATCTCTGAGGAAGTTGTGGGGTTTTTCCTTTATGGTTTCCTCGAGGATAAATCTTTGTGTCTATTGTCTCTTGTGATTGATTGATGTGGGGTTTTTCCTTTATGGTTTCCTCGAGGATAAATCTTGTGTCTATTGTCTGAGGAAGTTGTGGGGTTTTTCCTTTATGGTTTCCTCAAGGATAAATCTTTGTGTCTATTGTCTCTTGTGATTGATTGATGTGCATGTTATTCTCTCAGATAAGATCCTAAGATCATATTCTCTAATTGATAAAAAAACTAATAGGTGACACCCCTAAGGAGTTCTTGGGTGTAACTCGATCAGCCCAAAGTGCATTAGGAATAGCTATATGCCAGCTTCTCTGGTTTTTTATGACAATCTTTTTTAGAATTATAATGAGAATTTTATTAGTAGATTCAGCTAACCCATTACCTTGTGGATAATAGTTAGCATAATAATGCAATTTAATTCCTTTATCATTAGCAAATGCAGTAAGCTTAATTGACGAAAAATAAGATGCATTGTAAAAAACCAGGAAATTTGTAAACCCAAACCTGGTCATAATATGGTCTTGTAAGAAATCCATAACTGTATATTCGTTTACTTTTCGTAACGGGATTGCTTCCACCCATATGGTAAAGTAATATATGGTCGTGAAGATGTTCTTGTGTTGCAATGATGATTTTGGATTAATTTCTCCAATAATATCAATTCCCCATTTCTCGAATGGTTCAGAAATACTAAGTGCTTGTAGTGGCCCTGCTACCTTTGCTCGTCTAGCTTTGCTTGTCTCCCACCGCTCCTTTGGCATGTATCACACTTCCTTACGTAAGCATGAGCGTATTTAAATAAAGTTGGCCAATAGTATCCAACCCTTAGAATCTTGTGTGTTGTAGTGTCTCTTGAAAAATGACCTCCAATAGGGCCATCATGCAATTCTTTAATGACTTTGGCAGCATCTTCTCGATCCAAACATCTGAGAAAAACGTTGTCATAGTTTTTTATTCTGAAAAGAACTCCATCTATTATCTGATATGGCGATGAATTTAAGAATAATGCTCTTCTTTGCTTGGAATTCCAGCGTTAAGGCAAGTAGCCCTGTTGAAGATAGTGCACCAGGTCTCTGTACCAGGATTATGGGGTGGTAAATATGGGACACACATCAATCATGTGCAATTCAGCCTCATTATCCCAATCATTATCTTCATTATCCTAACTTTCAGCCATTAGTTTGCAAAGTCCTTGCCCTTTGATGATATTTTCTTGTTTAAATTCTAAGTCATACTCGTGCAAGGCTGTCACCCAGTTTCCTCTTCTTTCCCCTAACTCTTTCTGCACGAAAAGAGTCCGGACTCCCGGGTGTCGAACAACTACTTTGGTTATGTTCATAAGTATGTATGGCCTGAATTGTTTTACCGCCTTATAAAATGCAGGGTAATTTAACTCATCTCCTTGTAAACCAATACTCATGAACGATATGGGGTACCCATCTCCCCCTTCTGCTTTCTGCGTAAGCACTACTGCTAGCGAGTTATTTGAAGCAAAAGTGTATAGAATGAAATCTTTCTCAAAATTAGGACTTTTGAGGGAAGGTGCATGGGCTATTGCTGTTTTAATTTTTTTGAATGTACTTTTCTCTAAGTCAGTCCATTTAAATTGAACACGTTTCTTGACCATATGTTGCAAAGGTTTGACTATTTGAGCAAAATCGGGCACAAACCTTTGCACAAAGTTTATTGTCCCCATGAAAGATTGCATACCTTTCTTATTACGGGGTAAAGGGATCTGTGCTATAGCTTTAATCTTTTCTGGGTCTATGGAGACCCCCCTCTTAGAAATTATGTGACCCAAAATATTTCCTTCTAATACAGCGAAGACACATTTCTTCAGATTTAGAGAAATGCCATATTTCTGACATCGATAAAAAAATTTCCTTAGATGAAAAATATGTTCTTCTCTTTTCTTAGAGAAATCTGTAACATCATCCAAATAAACCACCATGTTGTGGCCAATTAAACCGCGAAAATATATGTCCATCTCCCTTTTGAATGTTTCTCCAATGTTAATAAGACCAAAAGGCATCCTTCTGTATGCAAAAGTCCCCCATTTAGTTCAAAAAGCGGTCTTCAGTCGATCTTGTTCTTCTACCAACACCTGGTTGTAGCCTGAGAATCCATCTAGTAGAGAGAATAGCTTAGAGCTTGAGACCGTCTGCAATATCTGCTCCATGGGCGGGACTGGGTAGTTATCTTTATCCGAGGCACGATTTAGATTCCTAAAATATACACAGTCTAATTTCACCAGAATTCTTTCTCACAAGTACCAAATTTGCAACCCATTCCGAGTGTCTAACTCTAAATATAATCTTGGCATCAAGGAGCTTATTTACTTCATTTTGGATCAGGGGTTCTAATTTAGGATGCATCTTCCTCAAGGGCAGCTGAAACGGTTTGACTCCCGCTTTAATTGGGACTACATGTTGTATAATGCAGGTGTCGTAAGTCTTAAGATATTCATATGTCCAAGAAAATACATCCTTATATTGTTTAAACAAGCTAATGAATTTGCTTCTTTCCCCTGGTGAGCAGCACTTTCCCAAGTTTACATATTTAGGTTCCGCTTCTGACCCCAGATTCACCAGCTCAAATTGGATAGATGAACTGTGCGTTTTGACATTGGTTGGCCTTCTGAACTTGTTATTCAGTTCAAACATTCCTTCCAAATTTCTAACCCCTTTGGGTATGAAGTTCCCATTTTGAAGATTTTCCTGATGTTCCTCGTCATCAATTATAAACTCTTTGAAATTCTCATCATTAGTTAGAAACTCTAAGATTTGTCGATCGTCATCGAACACTCTCAGATTAGTGATGTTGTCTGGTATAGTAGGCCTGAAAATCAATTCAATTGTACATCTATTATTAGTAGGAACAAGCCTTGCAGCTGAAGTAGCTAACAAATCAGCTGCTGCATGTTTCAACCTAGGAATTGAATTAATATTAAATGCATCAAAATTTTCTAGGAGGTCCCAAAATTCGCTTTTATAGCCTTTTAAATGTGGTGATAAACAATGAATTGTATTTCGCACATGTCTAAGGATAATTTCAAAATCACCATAAACCTCTAAATTTTTTACTTTGAACTCAATTGCCTTTTTTAAGCCCTAGACTAATGCTTCATACTCGGCTGTGTTATTGGTACATTCAAATTCTAATCTACAAGAAAGAAAATGTTTATTGTTTTCTGGGTCAATCAAGATACATTCGGCTCGTGATCCTTCCTGAGTTTTTGAACCATCAAAATATAATACCCAAAACCTATCTGCTAATTCTACTGTATTAGTGCTACTTTCTACATATGAGACTAAGTTAACTATGTTACAGTCAAATTTATCATCCTGTGAAAACTAAAGGAGCCCAGGCTGCGTAGCTGATCCATCGTTGGCTTCTTCCGCTTGGTAATTTCCCGGTTCAAGTTCAATAAAATAGTTTCCCAAAACCAAATGTGAAAAAATTACAAGTTCATTCTTCCCTTCTAGATGCGTCACATTATACTTCATATGTGGTTCTCTTAATACTTATCTTATGAAGAAGATTGTCCCGCAACCAACTATGTTGTTGTAATCATTCCACCCAATTATAGGCTAGTGTGCTCCTTAATCTCTCAGCAACACTGCCACCCCTGAGCTGGGCATGATTCCCACAAGGAATAAGGAAACTAAGTAGGCTCACAGATAGCCAAAGATATGTTAAAACTCAGCCAAGCCAAAGCTATGTTTGGGTTTATCAGGCTGCCAAAGGGATGGAAAGGCTTCTTTTGCTAAGCTAGTGAGCTCAACCATAGAGCTATGGACACCTGCATAAGATCTGACTTGGCTTTACCAACACATACACACCCAACACAAGGAATCATCCCCTTCTCTTTTGTACAGTCCCTCAGGCTATGCATTCCCTTCAAGTGCTATTCAGGATGTGCAGTAAGGAATAATTAGCCCTCAAGATCCCTCAGTGAGGTTCCTCATGCACTAGATTTATCAAGCAGTTTACCCCTTCCACTCCTAACTAGATTCAGACCAAATCAAGGAGCATAACAACTCAGACCAAGGAAAGGGTGCACATACAGCGAAATACCAATTGTTGGTCCTTAGAAAAACATTGGGAAACCCAAAAACAGATTTATAGATGGAGAAAAACACCAACGAGAGAAACACGGTCTCAACAATCGTTTAATGACACCATAGAGCCAAAATCGACCTCTGCAAAAACCCAAATCATATTTCTGATTTATGAAGGCGACTATGGCAATACGGGAGCCACAATGACTGTATAAACCCTAAAACGTGAATCTAGCTTCTTGGCCACTCATCAAGGTAAAAATGGTTCCCATCCATTAGAGAATCCATGAAAACACAGGAAAACATAAATCTTCCTTGCCCACTTATTGAACAATACCAAAACAAATTTCTGGGCATGCAAAAAAGAGGAAAATGATTCCCAATGTGAAGGATGAACACAGAGGAAGCTTCAGCTGCATGAATGAATCCCATGTGAAGGAGAATGGTGAGGAAAAATGGAAAACATGGGTGTATGACCAAATGGGCATGCATTTTGGGTGTTAACTTTCCCCAAAAGTCAAAAACATTTTTCCCAAAAAATGGGTTTTCTCTAAATTCGAATTTCCTGCCCATACTCTTCCCATCCCCATGCAATAACTACTTCAATCAATTTCTGGCAAAATTAAATGATTGGGTGAATGAGACAAGAAAGGTAGTTGACAGTTTGATGGGTTCTCCCATTGACATTTGGATTTTCCCCATTGGACTCAAAGGTTAAATATCCCCCCCTTATCCTTAGGAAATCATGCCCCCATCTCATTATTTGTTGCATTGACATAACTAGTTGTCAGTTTTTAATTAAATCTCATATTTACATGATGATTTAAAATTATAATGTGTCGGCTAGCAAAAAATACCATCGACAACGATTCTAATTGCCTAAACATTAAACGCTAAATCGATGGTGGGGCTTTTGCCTTTAGTGTTGAAATATTGTAACTTCGAAGAATATTCTATATGTATCTTATGTATCTTTTGTGGTCCTCGATGGTCCTACCGAGAGAACCACTTGTATTATCTTTGTACCCCGATGCTTCTAATCGAAAGAACTAATAAGAGTCATGAGGTAGTCCCCTCTAATTGTAAAGGTGGGTCATTAGCACCCCAGTGTGGTTACTTGAGCCTACATGTGTAACTCGAGCCTACATGATTAACTCGAGCCTACATGTTGGATGAGTTAATTAAAGTGAATGGATGAATATAAACAGAGGTGTGGTGCTCCTCATTTGGAACACACATTCTCACTTGTGTAGCGCATTAGTGGAGAAGAGAAGTAGTTGGAGAAGGAGGACGATCAGGCTTTGATCTCCTTGCTGGTTTTATATTTTGTCTTTTTTGAGGGATCTATATTGAGGAAGCTTTTGTTGGGTTTTTCCCTTTAGGGTTTTCCCAGGATAAATCTTTGTGTTCCTTTTGTATGGTTGTGCTTGTCTATCTTTCAGTGATCCTGTTTATATGCTTTTGTTATGAAAATGTAATGAAATATTGATGTCTCAGCTAAGCATATGAAAAATTTAACATGGTATCAGAGCCACCCTAAAAGAAGGCATTGTGCAGCTACAAAATATAGGGCTTCTTAATTTTTGGTTCTCTCTCCACAATCGATCAGCAAAAGAAGGCTAGGATGACTCTCCATTGAAGGGCGCATCTTTCTGTCGAAGCGGAATTCGATTCCGAGCATTTTCAGTTTTCAGTGCGGGAAATTAGGAATTCTTGCAGAGGAAGAATTTTTGAGTGAGCCCAGCATAGGATTTCTCTCCTCATCAAAATCTAAGTTTAGAGACCCGGATCAAGATTTTTGGTTGGGTGAAACTTCAGGAAAGTCAAACCCTAGTTTGACCCCGAGCTAGAAAAACCCTAAATACTAAAACTGCTAAGTTTTGGTACATTCGCTATATCCTGATATTGGAGAAGGGTCAAGAGATGAAAATTGTAGAGACCTAATATCAAATTCTTATGTACACTGTATCCAAAATTCAGCCTCATATTCGCTATATTCTGGGATATATGATTTCTCCAAGTTAGGGTTCCAGCCTTTTCCAGAATTCATCCCTAAACAAGACACCTAGGGAGAATTGCAAT
This sequence comes from Pseudotsuga menziesii, assembly GCA_001517045.1. Taxonomy (NCBI): domain Eukaryota; kingdom Viridiplantae; phylum Streptophyta; class Pinopsida; order Pinales; family Pinaceae; genus Pseudotsuga; species Pseudotsuga menziesii. The sequence goes on along the minus strand of LPNX010673934.1, from coordinate 160,865 downwards.
ATCTTGGGATACAGAGGTCCAAATGGAATTATTGAAGATGTTGTAGAAAGGGAACGGACTTTAATTATTTTGGTCTGAACTTCAGACTTAGAATATGAAACAGTGACACGTGGCAATCCATACAACTTCGCTGTTAGGAACAGTCCTGTAACAAGGCACCTTTGGAAAATGATCATAAATCCCAATTGGTGAAACCAATTCTGATGAAACCTGTGGTGTTGGATCAGTGACATGCTAGGTTATCTCAGTGAAAAATTTCAGACACAGAGGAGTAGCAATTTCAGATATATCATAGAAACAGTGACAGGCATTTCTGTAGAAGAAATTGGAAAACTAGGGCTTCCTGTTCCGGGAGCTTCCCTCCACTGTTTTAAGAAAAGGAGTACTTTGGACAGCTCCATTTGAAGAGATATATATTTCTATCCAATCAGATCTGAAATATTCCAAGTTTTGAAAATTAGGGTTTATGTGGCAAACCCTAGATCTGCCAGCTCTGGAACCATGACGGACACCTCAAATCGGTAAGATCTAATCCTTTGTTATTTGCATTTGAGGTTCTCATTTCAAAGTGATATATCACATCAGCTTGATGATAAGCTTGGTGAAGTTGACAACTTCCAAGCATGGAAGCATTTGATCTCTTTGAAGAAAATGAATTGGACACCTTCATGAGTAGAGAGGTTCCAGTTCCAGAAGGAGATGAGGCTCAAAGCCTTACACAAGAAGAACTTGATCAAGACCAAGAAGATCATTGTTGATTCAATCACGGATCAACTTGTACCACAAGTGTCTTCCCTAAAGACACCGAAGATGTTTGATTCCTTGATCAACATATTTGAAGATAAGAACATTAATCAGAAGATGGATTTGAGAAAACAATTGAAGAATGTGAAGATCCAGAATGCAGAACATCTTGAAGCGGTAGAAGAAGAATTGGAGAATGCAGAAGTGGTGATAGCCACCTTGAATGGTCTCCCAGGATCATAGAATTCATTCATTCAAGGAATGTGTGCCAGAAGGAATTAATTACTTTCAACAGACTCTGGGAAGAAGAAGAATCTCGACTCATAAGAAGAGAAGAAGAAGGTGGGAGCAATTGAAGATCAAGCTCTCACCATTCAAAGAAGGATCAAGAAGGAGTCTACCCACGAAACGAATAAAAGATAAGTATTCAATTGTCTTTGCATGATATTGTTTTGTTATGCATTTGATTATATTTAGTTGATGCATTATGCTTGATAGATTGTTTACATTAATGATTGTATACTACTAATATGCTTGTGATGGGTAAGTAGCTCATGGTGCCATACAACTCTCCATTGCTACTTATCAAACCTCTTTGCTGACATATTGGATTAGTGCACAATCTCAATGATGTCATGGTAAAGATGGAAGACATCTAGAAAGTTTCTGTGAGACATGGATGAATGTTGTATTGGCTAAAAAATTGTATGATGCATAATAATTTGTCGTTATGCATATGTTTTATAGTTCTAACCATGTAACTGGTGCATTTTAATTGTAGGAAAGGTCCTGTACAACCTCCTACAAGAAAAGAAGGATGATACTTGTTCCGAAGAACAAGTGATGACAATTCAAGATTCACTCCAATGAACATGAATCTGAAGCTCCCAGGGTCAGAGACACCATGACGGAAGAAAGAGCTTCAGAGAGTGGTAGATCCACCTCGAAGGATGAATACCACCATGGGTATGAGAGATAACTCAAGATGAAGAAAAGAATGCTATGAAAGAAGCTATGATCAAAGAATAACAGTTGATCATGGGGAATGATGTATACGATATGATTTCGAGACATAAAGGGAAGTACGTAGTATCTTCCATATGGATCTACAAGAACAAGTGTACAAAGCAAAGTTCGTGAGTTTCCTTTGAAAGAATAGACTATAACATGACATACTCTATCGACAAGTATATGTCAAGCATAGAACCACCTATACAGAATGAAGAGGGAAGATGATACTCCACTTCAGAGGGAGTGACTACAGAAGATATCTGAGTTCAACATGGTACGCCATGATGGGCAGCTTCCTGATGGATCGAGACTTTACCAAGAGTAAAGTGGGTTCCAACCTTCAATATTGAATGCAGAAGACTAGGATATGTTGATGACCTGACAAAGATGAACTCATGAAAGATGTTATGATGAAAGAATACTAGAAAGATGTTTGGGATATAATACTCAAACCAGAAAGCAAGAATGTGGTATCTTCCAAATGGATCAGTAAGATAAAATATGTTACTGATAGAAGTAAGGAAAGACTTGTGGCTTCTCTCAGAAAGAGGGAATTAATTCTGAAGAGACACTTACTCCAAGAAGCAAGGTATACTTTCTTCAGAACTATCATGGTAGTTTCTTCCATGATGAAGTAAAGACAAGCCTTCCTTAATGGTATGATTGAGGAAGTGTTTTACATCGAATAGTCACAAGGATTTGAAGTTGAAGACAGATGGACTCACGTATGCGAGTTGAAGAAGTCCCTCTATGGCCTGAAGCAAGCTCCTAGAGCTTGGTATGGAAGAATAGATAGTTTCCTGACGAGCATGGGATTTGCCAAGAGTAAAGTCTATCCTAACCTTTATCTCAAGGTTGTAGAAGATGAACCTGTCATCATGTTATTATATGTGGATGGCCTATTTCTAACAGGGAATGAGAAAAAAATTGTAGAATGCAAGAAGAAGTCCGCTGAAGAATTTAGACCTTGGTCTAATACTTTATTTCCTAGGTCCAGAAATATGAAGGAATATTTCTCAATCAGGGAAAGTATGCAGTGCAACGTTTGAAAATATTTGATATGTTGGAATGCAAAGTCATGGCCACACCCATGGACTCCAACCTAAAGCTGTTAGCTGATGACTCATCAGAGTTAGTGGATGTGACTCATTATAGACAGATCATTGGGTCATTAATGTACTTAACAAATTCCAGACCAGACATTTGTTTTGCTGTGAACACCTTAAGTCAATATCTTGTTCAACCAAGACGGGTTCACCTAGTAACCACAAAACATGTGATGAGATATCTGAAAGGGACTATAGACTTTGGTTTATACTATGATGGTAGCCATGAGTATAGATTGTATGGCTACACAGATGCAGATTGGGCTGGAAGTATCTCAGACAGGAAAAGCACATTAGGTAGATGCTTTTGTTTGGGGTCTGTTATGAGTTCATGGTTTAGCAGGAAACAGTCCAGTGTTTCTCGTAGCACGGCTGAAGCAAAATACATAGTAGATTACTCTGCTAAGTTGTGAATTCATATAGCTTCGGAAGCTGATATCAGGTCTCTTTGACCTGAAGATGGATACTACAATGATTCTATGTGATAACCAGATTTTATGATGACAGAGAACCTTGTGTTCCGATTGTAACACATAAAAATTCGGTATTTCTACATACGAGATAAGATGTAGATGATTATGTTTCAGTATTCCCATACTAAAGATATAGATGATGTTTCAGTATTTACATATTGTAGATGCAGATGATGATGATTCCGTATTTCTATACTGAATATAGAGATGATGATGCTTTCAGTATTTCTATACTGAAGATATAGATGATGATGCTTTCAGTATTCACATACTGGAGATACATATGGTGATAGTTCAGTATTCACATATTGAAGATGTAGATGATGATGGTTTGAATGATGATGTACTGATGAAGCCTCTGTCTCGGTTAAAGTTCGAACACTTTCGAGACAAGCTTGGAGTTGTTCGAAAAGACCTTCCTCGAAAGGGGGAGTAGTGATGTTGCAGTGGGATTGTATCATCCTTGGGCACTTGCCCTAAAGTGATCCGGAGACCTTGGTCCTCAAGAATGAAGAGGTATTGTATCATCTCGGGACAGCTGTCCAAAAGTGATCCGGTGACCTCGGTCCTCGAGAATGAAGAGGGATTGTATCATCCTGGGGCATTTGTCCAAAATAGATCTAGTGACTTCGGTCTTCGTGAATGTGGTGGGATTGCATCATCCCTGAACTTTGGTTCAAAATGTATCCGGAGGTCTCGGCCCTCGTGAATGTGGTGGGATTGCATCATCCCTGAACTTCGGTTCAAAATGTATCCGGAGGTCTCGGCCCCCGTGAATGTGGTAGGATTGCATCATCCCTAAACTTCGGTTCACAATGTATCCGGAGGTCTTGGCCCCCGTGAAAGTGGTGGATTGCATGATCCCTGCACCTTGGTTCAAAATGTATCCGGAGGTCTCGGCCTCCGTGAAAGTGGTAGGATTGCATCATCCCTGAACTTTGGTTCAAAATGTATCCGAAGGTCTCGGCCCCCGTGAAAGTGGTGGATTGCATCATCCCTAAACCTCGATTCAAAATGTATCTGGAGATCTCGACCCCCGTGAAAGTGGTGGATTGCATCATCCCTGAACCTCGGTTCAAAATGTATCTGGAGATCTCGGTCCCCGTGAATGTGGTAGGATTGTATCATCCTTGAACTTCGGTTCATAATGGATCCAGTGACTTCGGTACTCGAGAACGTGTGTTGATCCCGTAATTCCTAGAGGAAGGATTGTCTAAGTTCCACATCTGTGTTGATCCCGTAATTCCGAAGGGAAGGATCGTTAGTAACTCTGTAAAGACCTCAATCCCATAATTCCGAAAGGAAGGACCATTGAATTGATCCCGTAATTCCAATAGGAAGGATTGTTTGAGTTCCACAGATGTGTTGATCCCGTAATTCCAATAGGAAGGATTGTCTGAGTTCCACATTTGTGTTGATCCCATAATTCTGAAAGGAAGGATCGTTAGTAACTCCGTAAAGACCTAAATCCCGTAATTCCAAAAGGAAGGATCATTGAATTGATCCCGTAATTCCAATAGGAAGGATTGTCTGAGTTCCACAGATGTGTTGATCCCGTAATTCCAATAGGAAGGATTTTCTGATTTCCACAAATGTGTTGATCCCGTAATTCCGAAAGGAAGGATCGTTAGTAACTCCATAAAGGCCTAAATCTCGTAATTCCGAAAGGAAGGATCGTTAGTAACTCTGTAAAGACCTAAATCCCGTAATTCCGAAAGGAAGGATCATTGGTAACTCCGTAAAGACCTAAATCCCATAATTCTGAATGGAGGGATCATGTTGATGTTTTGATGATGTTGATGTTTTGATGATAATGATGTTTTTATGATGATAATGACGTACTGATCGAAAGATCAGTGTATGATGATGATGATGTACTGATTGAAAGATTAGAGTATGATGATGATTACGATGTACTGATCGAAAGATCAGAGTGTGATGATGATGATGTACTAATCGAAAGATCAGAGTATGATGATGATGATGTATTGATCAGAGTATGACAATGATGATGTACTGATCGAAAGATCAGAGTATGATGATGATAACGTACTGATCAAATCAAAAGATCAGAATATCATGATGATGATGCTGTTCGAGAATTGAAGTATGATTATGGTGCTGATCACGATGTTACCGATCAAGTTGCTGATCGAAAGAACAAAATGCTGAAGAAGTTGTTGCTGATCGAAAGATCAAAGTACTGAAGATGTTGCTGATCGAAATGTTCAAGATGTTGTTGCTGATCGAAAGATCAAAGTGCTGAAGATGTTGCTGATCAAAATGTTGAAGATATTGTTGTTGATCAAAATGTTAAAACGATGAAGATGTTGCTGATCGAAAGGTCAAAGTGCTGAAGATGTTGTTGCTGATTGAAAGGTCTAAGTGCTGAAGATGTTGCTGTTCAAAATGTCAAAGTGCTGAAGATGTTGCTGAAGGTGTTGCTGATCAAAAGGTCAAAGTGTTGAAGATGTTGCTGATCAAAAGGTCAAAAGATGCTGATGTTGATCAAAGAGTTGTTGTCGTTGAAAATTGAAGACGAAGACTATATGATGTTGAAAAGCTTCCAATGATTTATAGATGTGTTACACTGATGATGTTGAGGATGTCCTCTCCTAATATTGTTGTTGTTGTTGTAGAATACCCTTCTCATTAAGGGGGAGTGTTGAAATATTGTAACTTCAAAGAATATTCTATATGTATCTTTTGTGGTCCCCGATGGTCCTACCGGGAGAACCACTTGTATTATATTTGTACCCCAATGCTTCTAATCGGAAGAACTAATAAGAGTCATGAGGTAGTCCCCTCTAATTGTAAAGGTGGGTCATTAGCACCCCAGTGTGGTTACTTGAGCCTACATGTGTAACTCGAGCCTACATGTCGGATGAGTTAATTAAAGTGAACGGATGAATATAAATAGAGGTGTGGTGCTCCTCATTTGGAACACACATTCTCACTTGTGTAGCGCATTAGTGGAGAAGAGAAGTAGCTGGAGAAGGAGGAGGATCAGGCTTTTATCTCCTTGCTGGTTTATCTTTTATCTTTTTTGGGGCATCTATATTGAGGAAGCTTTTGCTGGGTTTTTCCCTTTAGGGTTTTCCCAGGATAAATCTTTGTGTTCCTTTTGTATGGTTGTGCTTGTCTATCTTTCAGTGATCCTGTTTATATGCTTTTGTTATGAAAATGTAATGAAATACTGATGTCTTAGCTAAGCATATGAAAAATTTAACATTTAGATCCACACCACGATTAATTACAATATAGACATCATATACATTTAATGCAAACGGGGTCAAAACCAGGGTGTTACAGATTCCCTGCTCATAATTAGGCCATAAGCCTCGGGTATATCCACTACCATAATATCTATAAATTGGCACACTCTTTCATCTGCAACTAATCGTATCAATACATCATTCCTTTCACCCACTACCTTCACTGTTGTTCTATCCAATTGTATGATTTTGCTTGCAAAAGGTGTGGGTTTCCCATTTATCCTTTTATAGATTGAAAGAGGCATGGCATTTGCAGCTGCTCCAGAGTCTACCAGATAGTTGTATACATTATGATTAAAAATATCGAAAGAAAGTAAAAATGACAGTGTTCTGGATCTGGATTCCCCCCTAGAATTTCCTCACTGATTTCTTCCTCATACTAAATATCATCTTGGGGTTTATTTACGGGTGCATCAAAGGCTTCCAAGAGCTTCTTTCTCTGTTGTGGTAAATTACACATTTCAAACAAAGAAATAGTTGCCTTGGTCTTCTTGATATCCTCTATTATATCATACCCCATCTCACACTCTGTTGAACTTTTCTTGAGACTTTCTACCTTATTTTCTGCATCCTTTACCAGTTTACGGATTGAGGGGGCATTCTGCCTTGTTATGACCAAATCAGGTATAGGTGGAGTTTGAGTGTTATTTCTGATTTTCTTCATATTCTTCTGAATTTTCTTAATCTTGGGAAATAATGGATTATCCTCAATCAGTGGACCCTTGCTTATTGTTGTAACATTTACAACTGACAGTTGTATTTCCTCAATAGGTTCTTCATTCTCTAACCCCAACATGGGTGCACAATCCCACAAAACCATGGCGGTTTCCTTTGGTGCCTCCTTCGGTCCATGAGCCTTTTCTTCTTCGACCACAATTTTTGTTAATTTAGAGTCTAGCAACTAATTCATAACCAAAGTCATGGAGTTAATCCACCATGGGAAGTTCCTTTCGGAGTGAGGCTGTTGATGAAATGTGCAAAAATTTTCCATTCCAACTTCCATTAAATTCATAGCAGGCGGACTATGTCTGGGTGGTTGGGATGGGCCACTTTCATCTCTTCTCTTGTAATAAGGCTTGAACTGTTTCTTGGATTCCTTTTCTTTCTCCATGTCCACGATTTTAATGGATAGATTCTGTACCATTTTGACCACATTTTCTAATTCATGGGAATGTTCATCCTTGGGCCTTGTCAACAACAAAGGTTTCTTGCCACCGAAATTCTTTACCTTTGGCTCCACAGATTATTTATTTAAACTTCAAGTTCAGCTTCTATTTTTACAACCTCCTCATAAGTTTCCACCAAGGAAGGCTTTACTAATATTTTAACAAACATTGTTATGTCAGGGCCAAGGGTTGAAGTGTAATATTCAATTAAAGTCTCTTCGATAGGCTTTATGGGGGCACTGAATTTATTTAAATGTGCATCAAATCTCCAACTAAAGTCTTTCACTTTATCTTTCTTTTCTTTCCTTAGAGCAAGTGATTCCTTCATCAAAGCAACAATAGTTATTTGGCTGCCAAACTTGTTCTTAAACAATCTTTCAAAAGTATTCCAATCGGTGATTGAATTTTCCTGTAAGCCAAAATACCATGATGTTGCTTTACCTTTAAGAGTGTGCAGAAATAATCTGCGTACTACATCTTCATGATCAACGGCTAAGCCTTCTAAGGCCATGAAAAAAATCTGTAGGTGATCATCTACAGGAATTCCTTCTTCCAGATCAAATTTAGGTAACGACTTTTCAGGATTCTGAGGCAAAGCATGCAATGGAGGAGCCAGGTTAAGTGGTGTTCTAGCTCTCTAAGCTGGTGGTGAATTAGGCTGGTTTGCGTTCGGATTCGGAGGTACATTTCTGGCCATGATTCGTGGAGAAGACTGAGGTGGGGAATGAAAAGGAGAATGAAAAGGTGAACAGTATGGAGATTCATGTCCCAATTGATTAAGAGGTTGGTCAATTTCCTATAGGGATAAGTTCATCAATTCTTCCAAGTTTCCTACTAAGACTGAATCTTTTGTGCAAGTGGGTATCCTTTAGAAGCTCCTCTTCTTGGTAACTCAAGGATTGTCTACAATCCCTCAAGCTTTCTTGCGTATGAAATTGTGTGTCTTCTGAAATGATCAACTACTTCAAAAGGAACCTAATAAAGGTGCTTGACAGTTTCAGGGTTTATTCTTTCTTCAGAAAAATTAGTTTCAGGGTTGTCACTAGTGGTATAGTTTCGGTCAAATGGGTTTCCTTTTCTAGCCATGCACTGGGGGCCCTCCTTCTAGCACCAAAACTGTTGATGCCTAGAAAATCCTAGGTATCGATAGTAGGGATTATTCCCAATAACCGTTCCCAATTAGATCGTTTATCGTTTGGTGTGGGGAATCTGTCTGGTTAGCGATTCGGCTACCATAGAATTAAATGAAGGTTTAAATCTATTTTACCGATTGCTACCTGGTCCACCGTTTATGTGTGTTTTTTATGTTTTTATAAATGATATGTAAGTTCCTATATTAAATGCAAATGACCAAGGAACAAAGGTCTCACAATGTGATGCGTAGGTTCTTAACTTCCGCCTTATCCCCTTTGTTCCTAAATCACCAAAAGCAAAGAACAACTAATCTAATATACTCTATCTAACCTATCCCCATGGAGCAAGATTACTATTTATATGAGTAATGTACTGTACTTTCTGCACAAAGAATTTTACGGGTAGCTGATAAATTCCAAATACATAAATACAACAGGATAGATAACATAGAGATAGCTCCGTGTTGTTAAAGCATTCACATTTTTTCAGGTATTTCTTATTTTTGGGGTAGCAGGGTCCATCAAAAGTATGTATTGTGGGTACTCGTTGGATGCAGAATTAAATTCCGCATCCAACGAGCTCTCCCGCTTGAAATTTGAGTAAAAACATAGGGAGATATGTCGAAAATACAAACAAAAAAAGTAGTTTTCTTTTATGACAAATATGTCAATTCAACCATTATGGTTGACTCATTTTATTGAAATTCTATTGGTTCTTGAATTCCAACTCACAAAATTTATTGTTGGCGTGTTTTCTTATAAGGCCCATTTTAGACCCCAAATTTAGTCTAATGTCCTTTTAAGCTGCGTGTTCAAAATGGTCATGGTACAAATATTCATGTACATTTCTTCATCCTTTTCCACATAATCAACATATTCAAAATTTACCTTGAGGAGTGCACGATGGGCTGCAACCTTGCCTTGGGAATCATTCCAGTGAAATCTCTTTTCACCAAAATGAAAGATTTACAATTCCTTAACGAACTCAGGGGCACTCATGACTTTAGAAAACTCATAAATCCCCACATAGAAAGGTAGTGGTGTAAACACAACTTTTTCTAGATCGAACAAATGACTTCCAAAACCATCCAAGAAAATTTTTCCCACATCTTCCTTATGAACTATGTAATTTGTAGCATATCTTGGCAGCAATGAGGGTGATTTAGTTCCCCCATACATCCTTAGGTACGTGCCTTTTCAGAGAAGAAGTAATCCCAAAACTCTTTGATAGATTCCAAAGCACCCTCAGATAGGCACTTACACTCTTCTAAGACTCAACGAGTTGGTACAGAGGCATCACAAACTATTTACAGATTAGTTTGTAGTGATTGTGGTGTTTGTGGGCCCACAGTATTGATAAGCTGCATAAATAGGGGCTTTCCATCCCTTCCATGTGCAGTTTAGCTTCTCAAACGGGTGGAAGCAAAGTATGCAATCAACCAAAAAGGATCCCATGTAGAATTCATATTTTCTCTGGTGCAAACCTTCTTGGGCTGCAGTAACGAAGGTAGATAGGCTATTGGCTACTATGTCAGCCCAGTTGAAAATTGTCCCTTTCATTGCTACATGGTAAATCAGTAGTATCCATCCAAACTTATAATATCTACCATCATCTCTGCCAAAAATCCTATTCAACATCAACACTACCATTATGTATGGGGTACGTAAATGAACAGTTTCATATTCCCCGGATTGTTTGTGCCTGAAAGTCTTCCCTTCAGCTACCATCATCTTTGCTGTAGCTATGTAATCAAATTTTAATCCCTTGACCCAGTCAGTTGTCATGCTAATTTCTAATGGAGGCAGGATGTATTCTTTTGCTATAAATCCAGGTGTGAAGGATGCAAATCCTTTGTCCTCCACGTTGTTCATTATCATCCCTGTTGCATCCACTTTGGGAAGAATCCATCTGATGAACTCTGTGCAAGGAAAATTATCTGGTCTAGTGGATACCTTGGTGATTCCAAATATAAGTATGTTATCATATAGGGCTAGGTCCTCCAACCCTACCTCTGGAACCTTCTTATCTAAAAGCATGTGGTAGATCTGACCCCATTTAAATTCGGGTTCAGATGCAGTGACTGACTTTGTATCTTCATATATTATTTCCACCCATGGTATGGGCGAAATTTTTGCATCTGAATTATATTCTACGATCTTGGCCTTCTTTTTTCCCTTCTTCGTCATACTGTTTGGTACAAGCTGTGACTGTAATAACACAAAAACGGTCTTAGTGATTACATCATTAAACAAACTCATGCATTTGAAAAATAATGATTTTGGCATCAAAACATCACTACATTTTTCAAACCAAGCAAGAAACAAGCTTAGCCATCTGTTAATTTACCACGTTCTCCTCACCAATCGGAACAGGAAAAACACACCGCAACCAGCAGGTCAAGACTCTGATTAACCAAACTTTGTAACACATGTGGTCCTCAACTAGGGTAAATTCTGAATTCTAACTGGAAAATAACTTAATGACTTGAAAAAACATCTTTCCTATAACCATGAAAATCTCTAACAGGATTACAGCCTGCAGGCAGTGCACAAAGGCTGGACGGTGGTGCTATAACTGTAGCGATCTTCTTACATATTGATTAATTAGTATGCCAATTGACTAAATGGAAAATGCATGATGGAAAACTATATAGGATATTATGAATTGATACATTGTATTGTGTTAAATGATTGTTCTTGGCTTATATTTATACTATTTGACTAGTGTTTATACAGGGCCTAGAATCTGTGTTGGCGTACTCCAAAACATTACAATAACTGATACATTTGGGTTAGGCACATCACAACAACTTATGCAACCCCCAACATCAAGGTAACCAAAACATTTGGTTTAGAAACATCGCAATAATTGATTCAAATCCCAACATATAGGTTGAGAACATTAAAAATACCCATGACACATTTGTTGAGATTTTGGTTGGAAATGTTAGAAGCTCCAAATGTTATCCCAATTGTTGGATACCTATTAAGCACAATAGAGGCACAACAAAAATTGTAGTTGATCTACTTATCCATCTTCCAAATAGTGCAATTCTAACTATTATGAATATTTGTGGCAATAGAACAAGCAGCTAGCCACAATTATATGAAGCGCATTTGTCCTTTGATCCCATCTAATGTGATCTTTGCTCAAGAAATTTGGTCACATTTAAGTACTTGAATGATGATCTGATTTTTCACCTAAAACATTTATGCATTCTAGCTAGTGAGTAACACCAAACACTTACTATTTGGAAGTTGCATTACTCCAAGTCTGTGGATCATTTCAGCGTCTGAATAACCCGTGTTGCTCTGTAGAAGTATTTTTACTAGTCAAATATTTTTTTCACATGTAGAGAACTCTATCCATGTTTGTATAGATTTTAAAATCTCCAAACCCATGGATACAATCAAATATTGTACACCCCTCTACCAATTTCATAGAAACCTTGGGAGAATGTCCCAATGGACGTTTTTCACATGGATACCAATCACCAAGCACCATTTTAAAAGTTTCTTTGTAGTGGTTGACAAGTTTGAGAAGATGGAATTACTTGCACCCTACTGCAAGATTGTTTTTGCAAGACAACCAATCTATTCTTTTCTCATGTTTGATAAAACTCCAATATTTTTGCATCCATTGATTCAAATTGGTATTCTATATTTATCAATGCCTTTTGGAAATGATAGTGGGAAATGTTGGACACAAATATTGATAGCTCAACTACTTTCTATAGCATTATACACTTAATAAGCATGTATAATCACAATCATTCATACACTTATGATGATAACTAGGATTTAATTTAATGCAATTATAATAGATCTCAAAACAACCCTACTAGGAACAACATTTTCACAACTTAAATATTCAGGAAGATTTGATATGTATTATTCAGGTATGTATTCTACTTAAGTGGAAGGAGAAAAAGTTGGGGTGTATTCTGAAGGCTTGTTATTTGTTCCTTCTACATATTTTGCAGGGAAAAGACCGGACTTAGGAAGAGAGACACATGGAAATCTGCTACAAAGTAATTTACCCAAGCTTGGTTGATGTAAGCATATGGATTAGTTATTTTGCTTCTTATGTAGAATAATTATTGTTTTTATATTGTTTTTAGGACAGGTATTATGACACATTTTTTCCATTTCTTATTGAATCTTGCACAGATGAAGATGTTGATTTCCAGAAAGTAATGCAATCATCCTAGTTGTGCATTTTGATTTTTAGGTGGAATCTATCAGTTTTCTTATCCTTCTGCATTTTTTTGATTAATTATGTTTATCTTATCCTTCTGCATTTAGTTTCTGCAATTTAATTTCATACATGATGACTGGCAATTCCATCTAACCAGCTCTAATTTGTAGCTTGCGGTCAATCTTCATCGATTGTTAATATTTCAATCAACAATCAACAACATAATGTCAAGAACATGGCATTCAACACTCCAAAAAGTTTACAAACAAGAAATTGATACCAATAGCTAATCATTAGTGTACACTTTGAAGTATTAAGCACAAGGAGAAAAATGCTTCTGAATAAAAATTAATCAATTTGTGTATGCACTGCAGTTGAAAATCCCTAGAAACCATCTTAATTGAACAACATTTAACATGAACATGGTACATAACAATGTTAAACAAAGAAAAATATCAAAGATAGAAAGATATCGGCAGTCACTAAAGCCTCAGCTCTAGAAGCACCAAGTTTAATTTTGTAAGGTATCTAGAAATCTTTGCATGTCATAGCATACAATGGAAAGAAGAAACTTGAGTTCTAAACATACCAACATAAGCTCAATCCCATAGCACTGGTATGTTATGAAAATGTGGAGTTGACCTATAATAAAAAACATTTTTTTTAAATTTCATAGATCTCAATTGTTCTTCACTGATAGAAAACCTCAGGTTATGTCTCAGTAACAGTTTAAAAATTAAAATCAGTAACATCAACGTTGGTTCCACACAAATAAATATTCAGACTTGTATAAACATAAGCATAGAATACCAGAGCATAAGAAATATCATCTAATAGCGATAGATGTTGTTATAGTTAGACTCATAACATCTAGCAATCTAGTATTTGATCATGGGGAAGCATACATGGTGTTATGATTGTCATGTCCCCAATTAAATAATTTCCAAATAAGACTATTTGCAAATAATGTTTCACCAACCTACTAGTTCCCTAGGTTGAGATGGAGACATGAATTTTGTAATAAGGGGATATCGGACCCAAAAGGACTTTAGTTTAACATATTCACATTTAAATGGGTCACATAAATTATAAATTCTAAGAAAATAAGGTGGCATGGACTCATGAAGACACTTGGAAGCTTGTGGAGCCTTTGGGTGACTAGATTCCCCGCACACTTGGCATGATATTCATCCAAATTCGAACACATGGGTCATGTAAAATTATTGGATGGTTATGTGGTGTCCAATATCATATAATGAGTCAAATAATTCGAATTGGTAAAGGAGGGTAACTCCCATGGAAGATAAAGAGACTAGAAGACAAGGTGTGCCACTCAGAGGGAGATTCTATGCACTCTATGACAACAAATGATGGAAGATTCTATGACAGGTATGACAAATTCAGAAATGATTTCTGGCGTGTGACAAATATGACATGACAGGGATAAAATAGTCACCAAGAGGTTGAATTTGGTAGTTATAGGAAACCATTCGAATTGGGGAAAGAATTGAAGCATGAAGAGGAAGACAAGTGTCATGATAGTTACTAAACCACTAAGATGAGTTGGAGGAATCTCATGGAGGGAAATTCGTCCTTAGGATGCCTCATGAAGTTCATAAAAGGATTTCATGAGGAAGGATAATGGATTTTGATCATTTTTTAATTGGACCTTGACATTTTGGAGAGCTTTTGCTTGTCCATTGCACAGTGAGTGTTCACTCTCCTTGCTTGTGAACCAATTTCGAGGGAGTTGGATTCCTTTCCAAGTTGGTTGATGGAGAGGACATTCAGACCTCTCATGTGAAATTAATGAAGGAGTTTTATTTTTAGGTTGAATTTCCATACAATCAAATTCTCATCTATGTCCCCATACTCTCATTCTTTCTTCTCCATTCCCCCACACTCTCATTTGATGGCGCACTTGTTGGAGTGATTCTTGCGCCTTGCTGAGGATAGTTGATGGCCAAGATTTGATTTATGATTTATGGCTCTGTAATATCATCTCCATATTCTCTGTAATTTGAAATCTCAGAAATACATGTATGAAAGGCTCGCATTGCCCATGCTCTTGAATAACTAGTTTTCATGGATTTGGCTTCAATATTGAATTAGCTTTATATCATATTTGCATGAGGAAATTTATATGAGCTTTATGATGATGGGGAAGAAATATATGATTTATGGCTCTTTAATATTATTTCCACATTATCTATTACTCAAAATATCATAAATACGTGTATGAAATCTTGCATACTCATGCCCTTGTATCACTAGTCTTCATGGATTTTGGTTTCAATCTTGAAGTAGTTTTATACCAGATTTGTATGAGATATATTCTATGAGTTTGAAGATGTTGTGACAGAAATATATGATATATTATTCTTTAATTTAATTTATGTGTCCTCTGTGGGTCGAAATCCAAGAAACTCATGTGTGAAAAGCTTGCATTCCCATGCCATTGAATCACTAGTTTCCATGACTTTGGATTCAATCTCGAAGGAGTCTTGTATCAGATTTGTATGAGGAATTTCCTCTGAGTTTGATGATGTTTTTACATCCATATATGATGTGATACTATTTAATTTCATGTCCCCATTCTCTGTGGGTCGAAATCCATATGTGAAACTCTTGCAATTCCATGCTACTAATTCACTAGTTTTCATGTATTTGACTCCCATACTGAATGAGTTGTATAACATACTTGTGTGAAGGGATTTATATGGTGTTTAATACTATTTGGGAATCCATTTGTATTCTGTATATGGTCCCTATATGTCACATCCTGATCTGAACCTTTAACTCTATCTTTCATATGTTAAAATAGAGCTAGTTATGCAATTTCCCCATAAGCAATTTCACTGAAAGTTATCAAACAAATGTGGAACTCTATAACCAGTTTTCAGAACTAATAACCATGTGTAATGAAATTCCATGAGTTCTTATATCACTCCCCATAATATTCTTACAAATTTTAAGGTTCGTACATGAGTTGGGAAGCCCAGTTGGCCTACACCCTAGGGAGAATTTCATCATAATTTCCTAGTAATTTTCGGCCTTTTTGTCATCAGCCCCAAACAAGGCTGCAAATGTATAAAGTCTGATACAAAGTAGCCATAAACCACCTTGGTATGTTTTAATTCCCACCATACCATATCCTTTCAAATTCGGTACCATTTGGTGAAAGTTGGAACCCTCTAGAGTCATGACTAATTAAGCTCGAATTTTCCCAATTTGTGCATTTCTCCAAAATTCTGAAAAAGGGAAATTATAGTGGTATCAGAGCATGGTCGAACCTATTTAGTTTATGGATGATATATATGAATTTAAGAAATTATTGAAGTCATATTTTGATGATACGACCAAGCAACTTATCCAAGGATTCGAATTGATGGCTAGCCAACTTAGGGGTAAGTTGGAAGCAGGGGGTAGTAGAAGTTTCCATCATGGAGAGACACATAATACCATTCTTTTTGAATACTTTTATGATTGGTTTAATGAATTTAGGAACAATAATTCAAATGTAAATTCATTAAGGGAAAATCAGCAATCCACAAGTTTGGAGGAGCATGAAATGAGAAAAAATCAGCCTACTTGTGAAAAGAGCCTAGATACACCATTACATAAAGAAACAGAGAATCATGAAGTGGAGAATCAATTACCTCAAGGTGATTGCATAGAAGAACATAAAGAAGAAAGTGAATACAAGCACACAATCCTTACTGATGGGGGTTGTGCAAATGAAAGAGAATATATTGGTGGATCATTGAACTATGAAAGAATACCTATTGATGGGTGCTCACAACTCTATATTGGTGACATAGAGATCAGAATTGAAAATGTTTCTGTAATCCAAATTTCTCATAGGCATGAATATGAATACCTTGTGACAGATAATGAAGAACTCATATCAACTTCCCCATCACCACTTGAGATTCTAGAAGTTGATCAAATCAATAAGAAAGAGGAAGAGGAGGTTCACTCCCATGAACCATCCTTCATTAACAGTTCTTTGAATATGAGTGAAATGGATATCCATGAGGCCCTTATCATACTCCATGACACTAAAGCATTGGTGTCAAAGTCTTGTTGGAAAATTTCTTCATTGGAGGATCCATCCTTCCTTGAATACATGAAGAAGATTCAAAGAGTATTGTGCAACATCGAAGGTAATTTCATGTATTTTATTTTTTATAGAAACAATTTGGTTTATATTAATGAATTGTTACATAAACATACTTGAATAATAATGAGGATATTAATAAGCTGAAAATTCAAAACGAGCAACTTCTTGAGAGGTTGCAAGATACTTGTTCTTCCTCCTATGTTTCAGATTGTCATATGGTAGATTGCTTGGAGGATTCTCATGACATGAAGGATCATGAGAAACATGTAAAATTTTAGGTTATTGATGTGTTTGAAGATGATATTGATGAGTGTCAATCATTTGTTGTGGTGGAAGAGGAACTTGAGTTTCCTCTTGAAAATGGCTACACACTTTTTGAAGAAGTGCATGATTCCACCACCTTGGAACCAACCCATGAGGAAAGTTTTACATTTTTAAGGGAGGTGCATACTCCTACCCCTATGGATCCTTCATATGATGAGAATTTTGTACTTTCTCATTATTTGGGTGAGTTTTTTCTTTATCCTACATCCTACACTTCCAAAATTTGCAGCATTCATCCTAATGAAGTATGGGTGAAAGGGTTCTTTTTTATAGTGCTACATGAAGAGTATGGAATTTATATCTTTCCTTTTGATGATGACATGATTATAGAACCATATTATTTACATTTTCAGCGGAATCCTTTGTTACATTATGATGATACACATCTACATGGGTGCACCTATTATGTTCACTTGAGTCACTTGGAGACTCATGATTTTACTTGCTCCTTGCCTAGTCCATTTGATGTTTGAGAAGATTCATCCCACACTTGGGTAAAGAGATATATGATTGAGGAACATTACTATTGACATCAACATCCTTTGTTATTTCATGATGATATACATATTCATGGGTGTATTGATGAGACTTCCTTGAGCCACTTGAAGTCTCCATGTTTTCTTTGCTCCTTATTCGGTTCAGATTTTGGTGGAGGTTCTTCATTCACTTCTTGGATGAAATAAAACATGGCTGATTATTATTTTGATGCATATTACATTCTTTTGTAGCATAATTATAGGACATGGTATCCTCACCTATGTCATTGGAGCATATTCGATATAATACTTGATGCTTGTGTGTATGGGCTACATGACAATCTACTTACTTTGATGTACAACCACTTTCATGATTCTTTGATAAGGTACCTTCTTGATGTAAATTTGTATGATGTACCTTATTCATCCTGACATTTCTTGCTTTCATCTCACTTGGAGTAGTAGTTCGATTGTTGGTTTGAGAAAGCAAACCAACCTTCAGTTGTTTGAGTTCATCTTTGCATAGCAGTGTTCCAATTTCCTATGTGGGAGACCTTTTGAGAGATGTATTCAATTTTCACATGCTTGGTGTTCATGTAATTTCATCATAGAAATTTTACACCATGCATGTATCAGGATGATATGGGACCTTGGGATCATTTTTGGTCTCATTGGTTTCAATTTTGGGGGCAACAAGCAACATTGGAGATTTAGTCACCACTTGAGAAGATGATAGTAATCGGAGTAGTGCAGCAGCAAGCATGGTGGTTCCTCTCTGAAATTTTCTTGGAATATTAAGAAACTCAAAGTTTGGTAACTCAGTACCAACTTCAAATAATTATACAGAAGCAAAAAGGGGTGAAACTTCAGAAAACGTTTCCAAAATATGGAGGTAAAGATTATTTGCGCAATTTGGTTTTTATGGATTTTATTAATCCTTTTGGTGTTAGAGGCTATTTTACATGATATATCAATATGTAAAAGCTACATATGTTTTCTTTTGGGAACACAAAATTGCAGTACATGAGTGCCACTACTCAAATTGCAGCTAAAGAAAATTAATGAGCAAAACCATAAGAGAGCACTTGGTGCAAGGGAAGGAGTACCAAATGAGGATGGAAATTGGGAATGTAATTTTTTTTTAAGCATACAAACTTGGAATTGATTGAGTAGAATAAATATTGAGTGGGGAGGATTGTCATGTCCCCAATTAAATAATTTCCAAATAAGACTATTTGCAAATAATGTTTCACCAACCTACTAGTTCCCTAGGTTGAGATGGATACATAAATTTTGTAATAAGGGCCTATGGGACCCAAAATTAATTTAGTTTAACATATTCACATTTAATGGGTCACATAAATGCTAAATTCTAAGAAAATAAGGTGGCAAGGATTCATGAAGACACTTGGAATCTTGTGGAGCCTTTGGGTGACTAGATTCCCCGCACACTTGGCATGATATTCATCCAAATTTGAACACATGGGTAATGTAACATTATTGGAAGGTTATGTGGTGTTAAATATCATATAATGAGCCAAGTAATTCGAATTGTTAAAGGAGGGTAACTCCCATGGAAGAGGAAGAGACTAGAAGACAAGGTGCCACACTTGGAAGGAGATTCTATGAACTCTATGACAACAAATGGTGGAAGATTCTATGACAAGTATGACAAATTCAGACCTGATTGCTAACATATGAAAAATATGACATGAAAGGGCTAATTATAGCCACCAAGAGGTATAATTTTGGATTTATAGGAAACCATTTGAATTGGAGAAAGAATTGGAGCATGAAGAGGAAGACACATGTCATGATAGTTACTAAACCACTAAGATGGGTTGGAGGAATCTTGTGGAGGGAAATTAGACCTTATGAGGCATCAATAAGTTAATAAAAATATTTAATGAGAAAGGATATTCGATTTTTATCATTTTTTAATTGGCCTTTGGTATTTTGGAGAGATTTTTCTTGTCCATTGCATGGTCAGTGTTGACTCTCCCTGCTTGTGAACCAATTTCGAGGGAGTTGGAATCCTTTCCAAGTTGGTTGATGGAGAGGCCATTAATACCTATAATGGGATATTAATGAAGGATTTTTATTTGCAGGTTGAAGTTACATTCAGTCTAGTTCTCATTTATATCCCCATTCTCTAATTCCTTCTTCTCCATTCCCCCACATTCTCATTTGATGGCGCACTTGTTGGAGTGATTCTTGCGCCTTGCTAAGGATAGTTGATGGCCAAGATTTTATTTATGATGTATGGATCTGTAATATCATATCCATATTCTATGTAAGTAGAAATCTCATAAATACATGTATGGAAGGCTCGCATTCCCCTGCTCTTGAATAACTAGTTTTCATGGATTTGGCTTCAATATTGAAGTAGCTTTATATCATATTTGTATCAGGACATTTATATGAGTTTTATGATGACGGGGAAGAAATATATGGTGTATGGATATGTAATATGATTTCCACATTCTTTGTCAGTCGAAATATCATAAATACATGTATTAAAAGCTTGCATACTCATGCCCTTGTATCACTAGTCTTCATGGATTTTGGCTTCAATCTTGAAGTAGTTTTATACCATATTTTGTATGAGAGATATTCTATGAGCTTGAGTATTTTGTGACAGAAATATATGATGTATTACTCTGTAATTTAATGTCCATATCCTCCATGGGTCGAAATCCAATAAACTCAAGTGTGAAAAGCTTGCATTCCCATGCCATTGAATCACTAATTTCCATGACTTTGGCTTCAATCTCGAAGGAGTCTTGTATCATATTTGTTTGAGGGATTTATATGAGTTTGATGATGTTGTGACAGCCATATTTGATGTGTTACTCTCTAATTTCATTTCCCTATTCTCTGTGGGTCGAAATCCAAGAAATCCATCTATGAAACTCTTGCAATTCCATGCTACTCATTCACTAGTTTTCATGTATTTGACTCCCATACTGAATGAGTTGTATACCATACTTGTATGAAGGGATTTATATGGTGTTTAATACTATTGGGGAATCCATTTTTATTCTGTATATGGTCCCTGTATGTCACATCCTGATCTGAACCTTCAACTTTACCGTTCATATGTCAAAATCGAGCTAGTTATGCAATTTCCCCATAAGTAGTTTCACTGAAAGTTATCAAACAAATGTGGAAATCTATAGCCAATTTTCAGAACTAATAACCATGTGTAATGACATTCCATGAGTTCTTATACCATTCCTTGTAGAATTTTCTCAACTTTTCAGCCTCCGGTTTCCAAGTAAAAGTTGTCTCAGTTTATTTGCAAACTCAGAATATAAAATGTTGATAATAAAATTTAATTTTTCAGACTTAAAAAAATGATGTAACTTCACTCCTTTTCACTAACAAAAAATAAACAACAAGCACGCCATTCAACACACAGTACTCAAAAAAAATTCCAATGGCCCTGGAAAAACCCACAAGGAAAAAACCAGTCAGAGAGAGAGAGATTTTATTATTTTTTCAGGATAAAAAATCAGACAATCATTTACAGTAAAAAAACCAACCCGTCTCAACCCAGAAAAATGACCTAGCAAGCTGCCTCGATTTTTGTGCAAGAGCTGCCTTGGTTTCTATGCAATTTTAGTCTCAAAAAACGTGCCTGGAAATCACTGCTCTTGTGTCCTCGATTTCTATGCATGAAAAACAAATTGTTGTCCTTGGGATTCATGCCAAAAAACCCAGAATCTATACCATACGGTCAGTAATAAATGATGTCATACTCCTCGAAATCTGTGCCAGAAATATGATGCTACCTCGGGAAATGTGTTGTACCTTTCTCAAAATTTGTGCCTGAAATTTTACTTCGAAAACGGTGCCAGAATCTATATTGTACATAACCGTACATTTCCTCGATTTATGTGCCAACATTAACAGCAGGTCGTACTTTCCTCCTCGGTTCCTATGCCAACAATAAATGCAGTGTGTACCTTTCTTCTTGGGATCTGTTCAACAATAGATGCTCCTCAATAATAGTGCCCACCAAAATCTTCTCCAGCTAGCTGTCTCGAAAATCGTTCTCACTCTCTCCTTCAGCTCTCTTCTCCTCTTCTTCTCAAAAGAATGAATGCAAAAGGCCTTTCCCTTGCTTTTTGCTCATAACCCTAGGTAGGTGAATAGACATCTAATCCAAAGGGTGAGAATGAATTAGATCTATGGTTGAGATTAATTGCTCTATTTAATTTCTAAAATATTAATTTCACTCACCCACTTAAATTTATCAAAAACTAACTTTATACTCTAAAGTCAAATTAAATGTCACTTAAGTCATTTAATGCAAGGGTCACTTTATTCTCCCTTCTAAGTGACTAAGACTAAAGTCACTTAGGGGAACACTTCCCTAGGTACAAAACTAACACTCCCTCTTACCGAGGAAGGTGTTCTACACCACTCCTTACTTGTCTCTGAAGAAGACAAACTTGCCCCTCCCCAAAGACTTCGTCAGTATGTCTTCTACCTACTCATCAGTGGAAATGTACTGAAGTGTAATTGCCCCTCTCTGAACATAGTCTCGAATAAAATGATATCTGATCTCAATGTGCTTTGACTCGTCATGAAATATTGGATTCTCAAAGAGCTGGATGCAACTCTGATTGTCACTATATATCACCATAGGCCTAATCTCCTAGCCAAATAAATTCACCAGCAACATGCAAATCCACAAGGCCTCGCAGCTGACCTGACTAGCTTCCATATACTCAGCCTCAACATAACTTAATGCAATGGATTTCCTCTTCCAACTGAACCATGACACTGCTGTCGAGCCCAAACTAAAACAACATCCGGAAGTGCTCTTCCAGTCTTCCACAATGCCTGCCCAATCTAAGTCTGTATAACCAACTAATCTGATCCCCTCTGAGCTCCTGCAATCCAAACCAAAATCCAATGTCCCTGATAGATAACGTAAAACATGTTTTGCAGTGACCCAATGTAGACTCCTAGGCTCAACCATGAACTAGCTAAGAGTGTTCACTGCAAAACAAAAATCTGGCCGAGTGTTGACCAGATACATCAATGACCCAATAAGCTGACGGTATAAAGTAGGATCCACCAACTCTCCCTCAAAAGCATGAAGCTTCTTCTAGTTGGTGATCATATGTGTCGACATAGGCCTGCAATCCTCCATCCTGAATCTCCTCAAAATAGCTACAGCATATTTTCCCTGCCCTAGGAAAATATGTCCAGGCTCCTGCCAAACCTCCAATCCCAAAAACTAATGCATTAGTCCAATATCAGTCACCTCGTACTCTGTTGCAAGATCCTTCTTGCAAGTTGCAATGGGTCTCTCTCTACCTGTGATAAACAAGTCATCAACATATAGCAGAAGAATAAGTGGATCATCTTTAACCATGATGAAGTAGAGATTTAGATCTACTTCACTCTTCTGAAACCCCATACTTAGCAAGTAAAAATCAATCCTGGAGTGCCAAGCTCTAGGAGCTTGCTTCTGCCCATATAGGGCCTTTTTTAGCCTGCATACATGTGTGTCTCTCTCATGTATCTCAAATCCCAGAGGCTGCTCAATATAGATCTCCTCCTGTATGATCCCATTGAGAAATGCGGTCTTCACAACCATCTGATGGATATTCCAACCCATTTTCGTTGCAATGGAGATCAAATCCCTGATAGAAGTATACTGAGAAACTGGTGCAAAATTCTCATCATAATCAATGCCCTCAACCTGTGAAAACCCCCGCACTACAAATCCAAATTTGTACTTCTCCACACTCCCATCCGCTGCATGATTTAGCTTGTAAAGCCACTGAGAATTCACCACTGACTTCCCCTCAGGCCTCGAAACTATCTCCCATACATCATTCTTCATGATGGAATGGTACTCATTCATCATGGCATCTCTCCAAACCAAATGTTGGGAGGCCTCCTCAAAAGTAGAAGGCTCAGAATCTCGTGTACTAGCCACCCACAACATGCCCAATCTGTTAGGCATCTTGATGGCTCTCACCTCCTCCCTTGGTGTCCCAAAATCTCGAGCTTCCTTCAAGGTATCCTGAAGCCACTTAGGCTTATTCTTCCCTGAATATTGATCCCACACTGGTCTTCCCTCATCAGAAGAACTACCAAAGGTAGTACCCCCAGTCACCTATGAACCTGAAGCTAGTGTACCAACACCAGGTGTACCCTGTAATCCTAATCTTGATCCTGATCCCCTATAAGGTGTACCTATAATAGTAGACCCATCACTTATTCCCGAATACCCTGCTGGTCGAACCACTAAACCTGGTGAACCTGTGCTAACATTGTGCGGTCCTGTAACCCTAGAAACCTGTGATCATGACTGTTGAGTCAATGGAACTTGTGAAACAACTTGAGGTGTAGGGACCTACTGTTCTCCCTGATCTTACTCTCTCGACTTCCTGAATGACCGCTCCTCCTCAAACTTCACATCCCTTCTCACTGACACTTTCCTCTGAGAGGGAAGATAAATATGAAAGGCCTTCGAAGTCTCATCATAGCCCACAAAGATGCCCTTCTTTGCAGTGGGCTCCAACTTTGTCCTCTTCTCTGAAGGTACATGAGAGTAAGTTAGACTACCAAATATCCAAAAATGGCTAACTTCAAGGTTCTTTCCTGAAAATCACTCCTCAGGTGTCATATTCCCAACTGCACGATGGGGACTCATGTTCTGAAGATATGCAACAGTGTTGCAAGCCTCATCCCGGAGAAAGAAAGGAAGTGACTGGTCATGTAGCATAGATCGGGTTGCTACAAAAATGGACCTATTCTTCCTCTCTTCTACTCCATTCTGCTATGGAGTAAATGGAAATATCAATTGTCTCTTGATACCCTCCTGTCTACAAAATCCATAAAACTCCTTGGAGGTATACTCACCCCCCTTATTCGATCTAAGAACTCAGATCTTTTTCCCTGTTTGGTTCTCCACAAGAGCTTTGAACTCTTGAAAACTATGCAAGACTTCCTCGTACTTCTTTCTCTTCAGAAATTAGATCCAGGTCTTCCTGGAATGGTCATCAATGAATGCCACATAATACTCGTATCCTCTCAAGGACATAGAATTCATCGGTATGCATAAGTCTAAATGTATCAGTCAAGGACCCCTTCTAACCTGCTATCACTGCTCGAAAAAATAGTCTTGGTGTACTTTCCCAAAGCACACCCCCTGCACACATCACTTTGCCCCGTGCTGAACTCTGGTAAACCTGTAACCATGTGTCTCAACAACCCCAAGGCTGGATGATGCAAGTGAGCGGGCCTCCTATGCCAAAGCTCACAAAGCTCAGTGTTGTTGCTATGTGCCAAGGAAAGCTGCGGCTGAAACAAGAGCCTATACAATTTCCCACATCTCACTCCAATGGTAACTAAAGCATACGGTCCTGTAGTCTTGGGAAACATATGCACGTTTCCATCTAGGAAAGACACCCCAAGACCCTGATCCTCGATCATGGAAACTGACACTAGTTTCTTCTTCAACCGAGGTACATACAATACATCTCACAACACCATGGGACTCATGGACTCCCTCTGAAAGGTAATGGTCCCATGACCAACAGCTCTAACTGTTGAGTCATCTGCCAACACAACCTCCACATCTGTCTTTGTCTATGAAAGCTTGGAGAACATCTCGCGAGCACCTGTCATGTGACTCGAGGCTCCGCTCTCTATATACCAAGTGCCATAAGTAGATGCACTGTAAGAATGGTCTGTCACCAAGGAAAACTCCCTCTGTATGTCAACATCCGCACTGGTGAGAATATATGTTCTCTCAATCTCAACATGCCCAGTGCATAGTGAAAACTCACTCTGAAATCTCGCGACAAAATCATTGACTTCCATAGAATTTGTTGTCTGATGCTGCTTCTTCTTCTTCTTGTTAAGACATGTTGCAGCATAGTGTCCCATCTTGTGGCATGCAAATCACTTTACAGTGCTCAGATCCTTCTTCTTCCCATCATGTTGCTGCTTGGCCCCACCCTCTTGGGACCCTTCTTGTTCTTCTTCTTCCCCTTCGTTTTCAATTCCACATCCTCCTCATCTTGTCTACTACACTGCAAGAAACCCCTCCGAGTCTCCTCCTGAACAAAATCATCACAGACCCTGTCTCAAGATTGTAAGTTCTCTCTAGCCACCAAACCATGTACAAACAGAGCCCAAGGTGTAGTCACCCCATTCAAGGATGTACAAACTAGCTCAGGACCAGTAACCACCACCCCCACAGCTGCAAGCTCATCTCTCACCTAAGAGATCCTAGTAAGATAAGTCATACACACCTCTCCTTTGACCATCTTGATATTCTTCAGCTTCTCCCTAAGAAACATATTCTTATTCTCATTAGAAATCTTAAATAACCTAGTCAAAGCACTCCACATCTCATGTGCATGATCCTTTGTTGAAATATGCGGAATAACATGGTCTTTAACAACATCTAAAATAATCCTCATGGCTTTAATATCCTTCTTCTCAAAGGCAGTTGTTGTTGCTAGATCAGCAGTAGCACTGGGAATGACAATGGGGTGAGTTGTAGTGTTATTGACAACCTCATCCCACAACTCATTCTCTCTCAACAAAAGAAAAATACGGGCCTTCCATGAGACAAAGTTCACTGCCCCATCCAACCTATCCTCAGTTCTCAACCCAACGGAAGTCATTTTTCACAAAGAACAAGTTTCAACAAAATGTACTACTGTCACAAAAGTTTTCTTGAATTTTGGAAATGACTGTCAGTTTGCAATTCTTAATTTTCTACCCCACTCAGCTCTGATACCATGTAAAATTTTCTCAAGTTTTCAGCCTCCGGTTTCCACGTAAAAATTGTCTCAGTTTATTTGCTAACTCATAATATAAAATGCTAGAAATAAACTTTAATTTTTCAGACTTAAAACACTGCTATAACTTCACTTTTTTTCACTGACAGAAAATAAATAACAAGCACGCCATTCAACACCCAGTACTAAAAAAAAATTGGCCAATGGCACTGGAAAAACCCACAACGGGAAAACTAATCAGAGAGAGAGAGAATTTATTACTTCTTCAGGATAAAAATCAGACATTCATTTACAATCAAAAAACCAACTTATCTCAACCTAGAAAAATGACCCAACAAGCTTCCTCGATTTATGTGCAAGAGATGCCTCGGTTTTTGTGCAATTTTAGTCTCAAAAAGTGCCTAGAAATCACTGCTCTTCTATCCTCAATTTTTGTGCATGAACAACAAACTATTGTCCTCGGGAATCGTGCGAAATAGACCCAGAATCTGTACCGTACAGTCAGTAATAAATGCTGTTGTACTCAAAATTCTTGCCATAAATATGATGCTTGTTGCCTCAGGAAACATGTTGTACCTTTCTCAAAATTTGTGCCTGAAATTTTACCTCGAAAACAGTGCCAAAATCAGTAGTGTACGGAACTGTACTTTTCCTTGATTTTTGTGCCAGCATTAACAACAGGTCGTACTTTCCTCCTCAGTTCATGTACCAACAATAAATGCAGGTCGTACCTTTCTTCTCGGGATCTGTGCAACAAAAAATTCTCCTCGATAAGCGTGCCCACCAAAATCTTCTCCAGAATGGTGTCTCGAAAATCGTGCCCACTCTCTCCTTCAACTCTCTTCTCCTCTTCTTCTCACAAGAATGAATGAAAATGGCCATTCCCTTGCTTTTTGTTCATAACCCTAGGTAGGTGAATATACATCTAATACAAAGGCTGAGAATGAATTAGATCTATGGTTGAAATTAATTGCTCATATTTTATTTCTAAAATATTAATTTCACTCACCCACTTAAATTTATCAAAAACTGACTTCATACTCTAAAGTCAAATTAAATGTCACTTAAGTCATTTAATGCAAGGGTCACTTTATTTCCCCCTTCTAAGTGACTAAGGCTAAAGTCTCTTAGGGGAACACTTCCCTAGGTACAACACTAACATTCCCAACACTCTGCTTACAAATTTGGGAGGTTCGTACATGAGTTGGGAAGCCACACCCTAGGGGGAATTTCATCACAATTTCCTAGTAATTTTTGGCCTTTTTGTCATCATCCCCAAACAAGGTTCCAGAGGTATAAATTCAGATACAAAGTATCCATAAACCACCTTGGTATGTTTTAAGTCTCACCATACCATCTCCTTTCAAATTCGGGACCATTTGGTGAAAGTTGGAACCCTCTAGAGTCATGATTAGTTAAGCTCGAATTTTTCCTGAATTGCACTTTTCTTCAAATTTTTAAAAAAGGGACATTACAATGACTTGAATATGAATTGTAGCACGAATCAATGGAATTATACAGATCTGGTGGTCCTGAAGCCCAATACACATCTGCAGGAGGACCTGAAACCCAATACACATCAGTTGGTGGTCATGAAGCTTGGTACACATCAGCTAGTGGTCTTGGAGACCTATACACATCAGCTAGTAGTCCTGAAGCCCTGTACACATCTATTGGTGGTATTGAAGCCCCGGCCATAAATTTCTTCAAAACAAGGATTATGAAAAATCCTCAGAATTGTCTTGGAGTAATAAATTCAGTTGCATATTCTTTGAAAGTACTTATTGTTCAAATATCATGCCATGAAGCATGATATTTGGACAATAAGTACGTATCCTACTATATCAAAGCATATTGACATACAACACCCTCACATTTGAGATTCAGCGAAGGATTTTGATTCCTTCAACAAATCGAGATCGGGAATTTTCATGACCAATGAAGGATTTTAATTCCTTCATTTTGGGGATACATTTTAGGGGACTATCTTGACCATAATCAAAGAGAACAAAGAAATGGGTGGAACTATTGTGAACTTGGGGATATATTTGAATTTCTATTGCTGGCAAAAATAGAATGCGGAATGGAATCTACTTTTCTATCATTGGGTTATCACAAGTTGTTGGCGTCGACGTAGAAGGAGAAATGTGTATGAAGGACTGAAGGTATCAAGTCGAGATAAAGATACAATGTGAGTCATTCCATATGTATTTTTTTTGGGTAGTAGTTTTATTGAGATGTGGAAGTTGTTTTGATTAAAAACTAAAATCTCTATGAAGAGAACAAATTTTTCCATGTAGTTTTGATTAAAAACTAGAATCTATATGAAGAGAACAAAGTTTGCAAGGAGAAGTTGTATAATGTCTTGCTTCCAATGGACATGTGTTTTGAGAATAATTTCTTGCCACACTTATTCCATTGGGAATTATTATTCTCCCATATATTTTATCCTTTCCTTTCCCTACTTATTTTTGAAGCACTCCTTTCTTGTAGATTCATGTGGTGATTCTTTATTTTATATGCCTATTGGTGTACATTTTTGTAGGGATCATTTCCTATATATGTCTGTAGGTGCACATTCTATAGATTCCTGAAATAGGAAAATTTTAACTTAATACCTTTGTAGTCTATAGGTGTATACATAAGGCATCAAATGGTTTATTGCAAGTGAAGGATGTGGAATATAGCTTGGATACATGTAATAAATGGTGTTTTGGAATGTATGGAGTGTGTATGGAATGAATTTAATGAATGGAATGCATGAGATGGATGAGTTGATTGGATGGCATAAATGAGTTGGGTAAGTGGAATAAATCAGATTGTGTAGAATATAGCTTGGATACATGTAATAAATGGTGTTTTGGAATGTATGGAGTGTGTATGGAATGAATTTAATGAATGGAGTGCATGAGATGGATGAGTTGATTGGATGGCATAAATGAGTTGGGTAAGTGGAATAAATGAGATTGTCTAATCAAAGAATTGGTGAATATTGTGATATAAAAAAAATTGATTTTGCAAAGGTTCAAGGGAAACTTCATTGATTGGAATAGTTTTTGTTCCTCCATTTTGTTATTGCACTTGATGATATCATTGCATTTAATCAAATATAGTGTTTCAATGCCCTGTCTATTGATATTAGGTCCACCATTACATTGTTCATTACTACTTTGTTTTCCAATGCTATGTTCAGGTTGCTTTGAAACAATTTCTTTATGCATTTCACTTATTATGTAAACAAGTTGCTCTCAGAATTAACATCTCACGTAATGATTTCCTTACAGGTTTATATAGTAATATGAGGGACCTATGTCAATATGGTATACTCCCTTTGGTATAGTAAGACTAATTTTCAATCAAGCTTTGTAATGGATTATCTTACCAGGTTTGGTCTATCCAACATGTTCTAATTGCTCATAGGGGGCATTTTTTGTTGCGTATTAGTTTAGTACTTATTTTTTGTGGGCTTAGTCAAGATATTTGATATTACACCAAAGGCATAAATAGTAAATAAATTGTATTTTTTTCTCCATGCAAAGTAATACAATACACTTTATTTGTGGATTTTTTAATAATATAATATTTTTAAATAATTGAATTAATATAACTAAATAATTAACCTTGTAGGTTAGCTTAAGTGGTTGAGTGCTTTGAGCTTCATGCAGGTCTTGAGGTTGATCCCTTGGGTTGGCTACGTCTATTGTGTGCCTCATTACTACCATGTCAAGTATTGTAATCAATGTCAATGGGTTTACTACCTCGCCTTTTTTATATTCCATCTATATTTTCTGATGGATTTTCTTCGTGTTTAGCTTTCTCAACCTTCTCTGACTCATTTTTCTACAAGTAATAATTAATTTGGCACTTGAATGGACTATCAAGTTTATAGCATGTGTCATCTATAAGATATTCACGTTCTCTCTTCCCCTTGTTGTAATTTGTCTTCATTCAAGAGCAGATGGCCTAAGTGATCAATACTTTTCATTGATAAATCTTCCAACACCTCTACATAAATGCCCAAATTTGTAATGCCATTTTCCTCACTTGTAGGTTCTTGACTTAAAAGATCAAGCTCATTGTATATTTTATGTCCTTGAATAACCATGGCTCAACATTCTATTACATTTGGTCCAGATTATACCAATGGAAACATAGTGCCTAAAACATACATGGATTTTGGGGAGTGAGAGAAATCCTTATAATAAAAAAGCTTCATGCAAGATGCAAAATCCATTACACTTTATTTATCTAAAAATCCTACATAATTCGTTTTGCGATAATCAATGGTTGAAGAACCTAAGGAACATGGAAAAATGACTTTTCTGCAAGAGTATTTCTTTAGTATCCTTAGTAGTTCAATTCAGTTTTATGAGATGGCCATTAATATTTGACTGTAGGGGATACAGATACATAGATAAGAAGATCACATTTACTCTCTTCTCTTTACTAACTTGCAATTGTATCAATTCAATACCCAACACATTTTGTCAACTTATATTTCATTACTCATAAATATAGATTTGAATATGGAAGTTATTTGGGGTTTTATTGAGTGATGCATTGCCAAAACAGAGTAATATTGGTTCAATCCACCCGTGTGAAGGTTTTGATTTGATATATGCATGACGGTTTTCACATACTTATTAGATATAAGATCAACGTAATTTTTTTGCTTGGTGGTTTCATCAACAACACTCAGAAATTGGAATGTTGTGGTCATGTTTCTCTTTGTTATAGATTTATCTAGCTTAGGTGAATTTTTTCATGTCACGGGATATCTGTAAAAAAAAATTAAATTCCACAAATCCTTCGTATATTCGACTGGAAATTCCAAAGAATCTGACGACTTCGCCGTACCACCGATGACTAAAGGCGTCGGATATCTAACTTCTTACAGTGCAAATATCGTCAGATATCTGACGGACCCTTACAAAGAATCTAACATCATTGCCATACCATTGACGGCTAAAGGCGTTGGTTTTGATGGAAATCATGTCGAATATCTGACACCTTGGTTTTCAGATATTCGACCTCCTATACAGTGAGTTGTCAGAGATTCGACAGAAATATTAAAAGAGGAGTCGTCGGATATTTGATCGGATTAAGTCAGATATCCGACGAGTTCACATTACTGTAGGATATCTGAAAAAGAGAAACCGACGTTTAAAAAAGAATATGCTTGTCAGATGGCCGACAACATGATGTTGAAAATCGAACATCTATGCCGTCAAATTTTGGGTTCAAAAACGCTGGTGATATATCCATGAAGAAAAAATAATCCATCAAGTTTATAAAAAAGTACAAGTGTATATGTGGACATAATAAGAAAAATAGTGCACAACATGAACAAGTTTCCTTATAACATGATGCGGGTCATACCTCCATACTTCTCCTTGATTGAAATTCAATTCTTTTAACATTCTTTCTTAAAGGGTTTGACCTACTTTGAATTTCACTAGAAATGGACCTACTTCAACTGGAAAATAAAAAAGTATTTTTATGATTATTTGATACAAAGTGAATAAATTTTTAATTAAGCCTCTCTCTGATATATTCTATGGCAAAAATTATTGGAGTTAGATATACATGCAACAAAAAAGCTTGTTTCAATTCTGAACCATAAATCCTCAAAATTGTGTAGTTCTTAAATAAATAACAATATCCTACTTGAGTATCTGGGCTTAACTATAACAAGTTTCTACATTCAAGATATTCTAGGTGGAGGATCTCCATAAAAAAATGTATGCATAAACTTGTCAACAAATTGGAAAAACCCTCATTCTTTGTATTCCTTCTAACTAAGGGAGTCCATTTTGTAATTGGCCAAGAACTTCCCAGTTCATCTTCTTTGTTATCTCAATATGCTAGAAATTTAGGATCTAAAATTACTAGATCAAGTATACCAAGTAGAATTAATATCTAAAAAATGTGGTGGAATGAAAATTTACAAGTTGTATGAGAATTGCATATGTAAGATACTAGGCATAATTGAACTATACCAAAGGAGTATCAGATGGAGGGAAAATGGATGCCACGAAACCCAAGATAGAATCATCAACATTTTTATCATCATCCTGCCCTAAAATTAAACACGTCATAGAAATGGATTCTTTAGAAGTGTCAAGAAATCTATATGATTTATACTAGGTGGACTATAATTAGAAAGAGAGGCATCTTTGGGAAGGTATCTAGCTAACGGTATAATTAGGTAGAGAGGCATCTTTGGAAAGGTATTTAGCTAATAGTTTTTTTTAGTCTGTCGAGATATTTATAACTAGCAACCAAATCTTTCTCATCAAGATTGTGAATGTCAAGGCTTTCTGGCCATATTAACATTTAAAAAATGGCATTAACACTTACATAAAATAACACAACAAATCAATTAGATAACATAACTACACATTATTCAAAATTATAACATTATGCACAAAAATATACACATTTCGAGAAATGATAGGTTTTAAGGACAATCAATTTGGCAAGGTCAGATTCCTAGGTGGAACTTTAGTCTCAAAAATATGTGAATCTTCCCAATGCAGCTTGCCTAAGTTTAGGTGGGGTTATACGAATTAAACAATTTCATAAATTTCAACATCTCTATCAAACAAGTGTTCCTCATATGAATGAGTCTGAACTAACGAGCTTAATATAACCTTATACAAGCCTGATAGCATATCTCATCTACAATTCCCTTTTCACGGTAACTTGTTACACTTACTCGAAATAAGACTTAAGGTTTTGATGGAATAATATAGAAAATAATCTTAACCATCTCCACTTAGAACATTTTTTATTTGTTCATGACATAACTCGGGCCCTCTTGCTAATGTCATTCTACACTAACCCTCTCTTTACCACCTTTATCCTTGAATGAAATGGATTTGAATTACCACCTTCTCAACCCAAAATGTATATAAAGTTGCACATCAATTGGGTGGTTTCAAGACCTCAAGTTGATGGCATAAAATTAAAGTTTGGTGATGTTTGCAACCCAAAATAAATCTCAACCATTGGTCAAGAAAAACAATAATCATTAGATCCAAACATAATGTGACTCATACATAGCTCCTCTAGCATATAACCCACACATTTATCAATTTGATTTAAGTATAAATAGTGAATTAACCCCTTCTCAATCATCAAATTTGAAAATATCATCGGCCATCATCTTATGTTTTGGATTTTCTCCAACAAATTCTATGTTACAACAACACCTCTGAAGTCCCCCGTACACCTAAAGAAGATATTCCCTAGCATGATCAACCAGAGGAAGAACTTCAGATCTCTTTCCATGCCTTGACTTGTCTTTCTTCCCCGCAAACCCTCAAATTAATTTGCTACCTCAAGCATCACAAGTCCATTGTCTTAATTGACAATGGAATCACCCATAACTTTATTCATCAACGAGTCACCCAAGAAATGCGCTATTATATCCATGTTGTGAACAACTTCCCAATCACGATTGCAAATAGAGGAGCTATGAAAGGTGGAGGTCATTGTAAAAATGTGTGGCTTCAAATGGATGAGTGTTCCCTCAAAACCCACATGTTTTCTATTGACATGGGTGGTTGTGATATTCTCTTGGGTATTGAATGGTTATGACCATTAGGTCCTATCACCATGGATTTCAGTGCCTTATGCATGAGTTTCCAATAGGCAGGGTATAACTACACTCTCAAATAATTACAACAGGATATCCATAGATTACCAGTTCCCACCGTATGGAAAAGCTTCTTAAAAATAGGCATTCAAGGCATTATGATGTAATTCCATGTCATTCAAGTTTTTTATAACCCTTCTCAACCCATTCCGTCTAGCAAGTAATTAGTCTTAGACAAGCACCAATCCATCTTTAACACTCCTAAAGGACTACCTTCTTCCCGTGGTGAGAATGATCCTTCCATTCCATAGATGGTAGCCTCCCACCTAATGTACTCTCATACCACCATCATTTTCCTAAAAAATGACATTCAAAATATCATTCAAGAGTTTTGAACATGAATGTTAGGGACAAAGGGACGGAGAAAAGGAGAAAAAATATATTTTATATATATAAATATGATAAAAATTAACTTAATACTAATTTCTACGGTTTTTGGTTAGGGTAACTAAAAAAAATTTGAAATCAAATTTAAGATCATATTACATTCTTATTGTAAACCCAAGGGACTGAAAAAAGGAGAAAAAATATATTATATATATATAAATATGATAAAAATTAACTTAATACTAATTTCTACGGTTTTTTGTTAGGGTTTACAGTAAGAATGTAATATGATCTTAAATTTGATTTCAAAAAAAAATTAGTTATGAAATATGCAAAATAATGTTAGTAAAAATAATAAAATTAATATTAGGGAAAGTTGAAAATACTATATTAGATTAATTAAAGATTTTAAATTTACAAGTGATTAGATAATAGGAAATGAAAGATTTAAATTAAAGAGTGATGAATTAATAAGAAATATAATAAAAGAATATTGTAATGTGTAAAGGAGTAATAAGTTAATTATTAAAGAATATTGTAATGGGTAAAGGAGTAGTAAGTTAATAGAAACAGGAAACATATTAATTAATTAAATAGAAGAATTAAATGAAATAGTAATTTAAAAATTCTAAGTTAATTTTGATAAACTCAAATGTGAAACCATACTAGGGTATAGATCATATATAAATATTTATATAGGAAAAAATAATTCTAATATAATGTTATACATAGGATACTCGCATATCTAAGTTTGTTTCAATATATGAAGACATATCTAAGTTTCACTTGTCCTAAAACGGGAACATAGTATCTATACCATACATGGTGTTGTAATTAGTGAGATGTAATAAAAATAAGACAATTAAATAACAAAACAATTCGCTAGTTTAGTTCAATCCATATATAAGAAATAAATAAATTCTGAAGTTAAATACGGATATTTTTAATTATGTGTATCTAAAATAAAATAAAGAAACAAATTCTGAGACCGATTTGTTTATATGAAGTAAAAAGTATATCAAAGATTCCTCTCACTTTATTATTGAAATATAAGATCGATCAAGATTTTATGATTAGCTCTAATGTTGTTTCGCTCTTCACCAAATTCTCTATCACTAAATCCCTTCACATTATCTCCACATTATCTCCATGTTAGTAGACAATGAAACCCTTGATCTTATTAAGATTTGCCTCTACCTTTTTGTTTCAAAGGCAAGTTCTATATACAAACCGAAGGCACTGCCATGGGGTTTTGTCTATTCCCTATCATTTCCAACACATCCAATGAGCAATTTGAAACTCTTTCCTTTAATTCTTCTATTCTTAAACCTAAATGTTTGTTTCGATTTGTGGACAACACCTTTGCCATTTGGTCGCATGGTCGTGCCTCCCTTTTCTAGACATCTTGGTCACCCAACAATGGGATGGATCCCTCTCTCATCAAGTTTACAAAAAAAAAGACCCACACAAATAGATACCTTCATGCCCACTCCCACCACCATCCTTCACAAAACTCTGTAGACCTTAAAACTCTCATCACCTGAGCCATTTGCATCTTTGATTCCCAACATCTCTCCCGAGAAATATCCCACCTTACCAATCCCTTATGACCGGTGGCTACCCTCATCACCTAATCAAAAAAAAAATTTTATCAAGTCCTTCATCCTAGGCCTAATCCCTCTAAGCGTCCCTCCTAGTTCCAATCTCTCATTTCTCTTTCATATATCCATGACATTACTGATCGTATTTCCAAATATTTACTTAAAAAACATCAAAACTATCTTTAAACCACATATTATGCTTAAACGGTTATTTAGGAGTGTTAAAGATAATCCAATCCCTTTCTATCCCGAGGCATCTACCAAATTCCTTGTTCTTGTGGAAAACCCTACATTGGACAATTGGTAAGTCCATCCAAACTTATCTCAAAGAGCATATCGGTGACACTAATCACAATCATCTCAATAAATCTGCTATAACACAACACTATTTCAACACTAAACACCAAATTTGTTTTGACCAAACAAAAATTCTTGCCCACACTTCACATTACTCTTCTAGATTGATTAAAGAAACTTTAGAGATTGAGAAAGATTCTAATAACTTTAATCGAGAAGATGGCTATAATCTGAGCCAATATTGGAAACCCTTAATCCATCATCTCAATCATTAAACATCATCATCCTCGAGATCTTTCCTCTCTCGTCATTATCCTCTTAACCCTCTCACTCTTCACTTCATTATCTCCTTATAATGTTATGTAATTTCATTTTTCTTGTCCTTACCTTCACATTATGATATAATGACTATCTTTATTACCCTAGACTGTTTAATTTATTTTAATTCATTTATAATTTATGTTTTATAATTTTGTATAATTTACTAGTAAAAATCGTGTCCTTACATTTTAACTAACATTCCGGGTCAAAGCAAAAGGGAAGTGGAGGGGTAGGGCTCCAACTAGTTATATGACTAGTTGGAGCCTCCTCTCAGTTGGTGTTGATAAACTAGCGGGTTGGAGCCTCCTCTGCTATGAGTTGGGTTCATAAATTAGGGAGTTGGTTCCTCTTTCCAATTGATGCTAGTAAACCAAGGGGTTGGAGCCTCCTTTCAATTGGTGTTGAAGAACCTTGGATATTGGGGTTGGTTATTCCTTTCAATTGGTGCTAGTAAACCAAGGGGTTGAAGCCTCCTTCTAGTTGGTGCTAGAGAACCTTGGAGATTGATGTCTCCACCAAGTTAATGTAATGTAATTTATGGTTTTATCAATTTATTAAATTGAGTTTCCATATAAAGATTTGGTGTACTGTGTCTTTAAGTTGATGAATGTTATGATGGATAATAGTATTAAACATATTCATTGAAGTGAAAATTGGTATAAGTGTGATATTTATTCACCCCAACAATGAGTTCAATGATATTGCTTCTTGTGTTCGCTATTGATTTAAAAAGTAATGTTAGATAAATTCTATGGTTAAATTTTTTTTTAAATCCCCTAAAGTTTATCCGACATAATTTTTTTCTAAATTTCCAAATGTTTACATAACTTTCGCTTCATCCACAGTAACAATTCTAGGGAGCCCACCCAAACAAGCCTTTCCCTATTGGCTCCACTTTTGGAAGACTAACCTTAAAGGACCCAGAGTGTTGGATTCATGAGAATTGATGGCACGTCCCCACCCCTCTACCAGAGAGAGGATGTGACTATGTGGGTATCGATCCGGGCAATCTAAGCCCCATAATGTAAAATAAAATGTGTTGAACTTAAAAACATACACAGATGTGCAAAACATGCAATATACAACAGAAGTAATTACATTCATCAAAGCATTCAACATGTTCATATAATTCATTAAATCAACTACACTTCATAGATTTAAACACAATAAACACTTATCTTAAGAAGAATTTTGTCCCCCAACCAACTATGTCGCTGCAACGTTCCACCCAACCATAGGCCAGTGTGTTCATCGATCTCTCAGCACCACTACCACCCCCGAGTTGGGCATGATTCCCACAAGGAATAAAAAAACACTAGCAGGCTCACACATAGCCAAAGATATATCAAAATTCAGCCATGCCAAACTACAATTGGGTTTATCAGGCTGCTAAGGAGGTGGGAAGCTTGAACTGCTGAGCTAGTGAGCTCAACCACAGAGCTATGGACACCTGCACCAGATCAGGCTTGGCTCCTAAGACATCTACACACCCAACACAAAGAAGAATCCCCTTCTCTGCTACACAGCCCCTCAAGCTATGCCTTCCATTCCAGTGCTATACAGGGTGTGCAAAGAAGAAAACCAGCCCCTCTAGATCTGTTTGTGAGGTTCCTTCCTACACCAGGGTTATCAAGTTAGTTCAAACCCAATTCCACTCCAAACCAGTTCAGACCAAAACAAAAGATGCATACACAGCAAAATACAAGTTATGGGATTGATAAAAACACCATGGGAGCCAAAAACGAAAATGGCAATTGGGGAAAAACGACCCAGCATTAGCAATTTGTTTCAAAAATGGTCTATGGCTTCACGTGGGAAAAGATGGCTCCCTCGTCCCTAAATTTGTGGATTTGTCCCCCCATTGGTTGTGCAACACTGAAAACACAAAATTCTCAACCGTGGGAATGTGTAAACAACATAAAAACGACCAAGTTAGATCCCAACCACTGTACATTAACAAAACCACTTCCTAGCCATGGGAAAAATGAAAAACACTGCAGAAACGTGAATGGAAAATGCCCAGGAGCTCCAAAAACGTGAAGAGAAAAACGTGGATGCATGGTAGAATGGGCATACATTTTTGGGTTTTTACTTGCCCAAGAAGTCAAAACACATTTTTCCAAATTGGGTGTTCTACCCAATTCGAATTTTGTCCATACTCTTTCCATTCCAATGCAATAACTACCTCAACCAATTTTTGGCAGAAATAATTGATTGGAGAAAAAGACAAAAAACTGGTATTTGACATTTTTTATGGGTTCTCCCTTTGACATTTGATTTTTCCCCATTGGCTCAAGGTTTGAATATCCACCCCCCTTATCCTCAGAAAATCATGCCCCCATCTCTTTAATATTGCATTGACATAGTTGGTTGTGGGTATTTTAATTAAATTGCATATTTACATGATGTCCAAAATTATAATGTGCCTGGCTAGCACGAAATACCATTGACAATGATTTTTAATCGCCAAAACATGAAACATAAAATGCTAAATCGATAGTGGACCTTTTGCCTTTAGCTCCACACCACGATTAAATACAATATTTATATCATACACATTTTTAATGCAAATGGAGTCAAAACCAGAATGTTACAATTGAACCTCCAACCTCAATATCAACGGTCTTTGGACTTGAACTCCAACCAACTAAGCGGCCCTTCAGAACTAAAACGTTACCTCAACTAAATCAAAAAATGTTATAATTTTCACCAATAACTTAGACTCTTAGAATATCCAAAGACAACGTGATTGTTTACATCTAGAAACACAAATTAACAAACTAATCGACATAGAAAATTGTAAGACCTATACTGTTTCTACTATTTCACGGATTCTTCTACAAACTTGAAAGCTAAACTTGAGTAAAAGCTCGTTCAAATTATTAAAAAGGGACTGTTGAAAGTGAACTGAGCTTTGTTGAGTCTATCAAAGTACAATGTTCAAATTAAAGAAACACGTTGAGAACAAAAGTGGACTGTCCCTTTTGCAAAAATAAGGGCAGTCCAATTATCAGAGACTTCAACACCCAAATAACTTTCAAGTTAAAAACTTACATTTAATGCGTGCCATTTTCTGCCTTATAGAGACTTCAACGCCCAAACAACTTTCAAGTCAAAAAACTATAATTAATGCGTGCCATTCTCTGCCACAGGGAAAGGTTAAATATTACAAAACGATCAAGAATCATGTCATTCCATTACAGCATTTAGGACGGTGTTCTTTCATTAAAACTTAACCAACCTATCACAACCATTACTTAAACAAACCAAAGCATAAGTTGGATCAAAATTATATATGTAAGCTTAAGGAACTAGTGATTTAGGCTCGCTAAATCCGAATTCAAATTAGAATGATAAATACTCCACTTTCTTAAGCACTGAAAAACACCCGTGATGAGATCGTTGAGAACGATAACTACGTTTACATAATTGGCAAAAAGTAGAACATTTAATACAATATACCGAGCTTTGCTCTGGCAAAATTAAGACGGATTACCAGTTCCATAAACTCCATAATTATCTTCAGGGATACATCGAAACATCCAACGCAACCTCTCAAAAGCCAGTCTCCCCTTTAAGCAAATTTCATAAAATAACTGGGGGTCGAAAAGATGGATTATGCACATCAAAAATTCAAATAACCCAATTTTTCAGTCAGCGCAATTTCCAAATAACCAAAATAGTCACTGAACAACTAACTATAAATTTCAAATTATAGACCTTCGCTGATTAGAATTTAATCAAAGGTAATGATTATAGGGAAGAGGATGGCAATTACCACCCAGTAACATATAAAGGATATTTGAAATTTCTTTAAATAATCCAAGCCACCTCGAGAAACTTGTGAATTATCTTATAGACAAAAGGATTTCTCAAGTGCAAGCAAAATACCCAGTAATAGATCCATCAAAAAAAATTTCATAGAATACAAGATCATTTAAGTTGACATTATCGAGTTTTCCAAGAAGCCCATCTGTTCGATTAAGACTTCCTAACTACAACTAGCTGTTTGGAAAAAGCAAGCCCATCTGTGGATGCAAACTACCTAAAATCTACAGCTCATTGTTTGGAAAAATGGCTATCAGTGACGAGCATAATAAAATTCCGTGATCACCACAGTCCTGTGAAACTCTATATAGTAGAAGAGAGCATATGTCCGTGTGATCTCACAAATTTCAGATTGTCCTCCAACGTCATTACACAGGAATGAAATTTACAATCTCGTGGATTATGAATTTCCAAGTACTATATAATTCTCTCAATCGTTCAAACAATTGAAATGCTTTTCCATGCTACATATCCATGATAATGACTTGAAAAGCAAACATCATCATGACGTATCACTGTGGCTTGATAGTAAGCTCTGCCCGCAGGTGGAGAGTGTCCCTAATAAAATATGGACTATCTTCAGCCATAAAGGATGACCAGGGTGTTTGAAAAAGATTGCGATAACCAACTGCCTTTCCACCGGTGAACGTATAGTTTCCTTTGTACTTAACAGCAAACTCAGATGATGGCTTTGATCGAGTAGAAAATTCATATTCTACCGCAAAGCTCACAGAACCTTTCTCTTGCATGCCAAGAAACAGTCCAAAACAATGAAAAGCACTATGTTGGTCCATATTACAGTGAGCAGACAAAAAGAATCCTTGTCCCCCAAGATGGAAAGCCTGAGAATAGACACGTCCAGAAGGAAATAATCCTGCACACTCCCCTCTCTTGAGATCCAGAAAAACTATGCACTGCTGATGAGGCATATTAAATTCAACCACTTTAACTGGTCTATACTTGTAAGCTCTTTCACTAAACCTCTTGTGAGAAGTTTCTTCAGCTGCCAAAGCCCTCTGCCTGTGGGGTGTCTCTGCCTTGAAGAAAAGTGCATCCAATACGACCTTTGATGCAAGCTCATGATCAAAATCATTACAAGTGAGTACTTTCTTGAGCTTCCGGCTTGACATGTTTGGGAATCGAATTAAGCGGCCAAGTCGAGTTCCCAAAACTTCCCTTCTCTCTTCAATTTTGGGATAATGTGCCCTTGCCCATTTCAGCACAAAATCATAGACTGCATCTTCTGAAGCCACTTGTAATTCATCACTGGATAAGACTGCCTCCACACCTGCCAATGGCAGAGCCATAACTTCTTCCTGGAACCTGTAAAGTAAAGTATGTGAATTAGATCCACGCTGCAATCTAGCAGTGATAACATATTACCTATTCCAATGCTACCAAACCATATGCATAAAATATAATGTTTACAACGTCTGACTATCAAAAGCTAGCTACATCACAGAATGCGGGTGAAGGTGTGAGAACCAGAAATTTTTTTGAGACAAAAAACATTCACATGACAGTCAATATAATACCATGATAACAAGAAAACAAAGTATTGTAAAAAACTATAAACATGGTATCCAGTGAGAAACATTTGCTGCACTGCATCATTCAGAGTGTAGTGCATTTATATGTATCTCCGAGCTTACTTTGTAATATCTTTAAACTGCTTGGCAAGATATTGCTTAGCTGCATCAGTTAGTGGCTGAACTGCATCTGCCATCAGAACACTAGAGGGAAGTTCTAGATACAGTAATGCAGATTCTGGTGTCATGGGCAAATTCCTTAACAACCTGCTGCAATGACGCATACAAGAAGCCACCTCAAATTTATCTGCAGCCATTAATACATCGAGCAATGCAGAAGCAGTGTTTGTTGCTATTGTTCCACTGTACATGAAGTTTAGTAGCTCCATTAGAGCCGCTTCTTCTGCAATATCATACAACAGAAACCTAATATTAACACAGAACAACTGCTGCAGCACAACAAAGTTTTGATTGCAGTAGCAATAAGTGAATCACCAAATTATCTGAAGAGCAATAGACAACACCTGAGGCACTTATACGTAGAGTGACATCTCGTTGTTCTGACTCCCGCATGCCATTTGAAAAAAGCTGTGTAAAGAAAAGACAAATTAGAGCAACAAAAGATCTTTAAAACTCTTGAAGTACATCAAAAATCAAACATGACTTACTTTGTAAAAAAAAGGACTTTTGGCTGCCAAAATAGCAGAGCTTATATGTATTGTCCTAACATTCACTAAAGTAGAGCAATCCATGCCCCAAGAAGGACCATGACCGCAATCATCAGCTGCCAACAAAGAAACAAAATAGCAATATATTAAATGTCAGTTTAAAACTACTCAAATATTCCAGAAAATCCTAGGCGGTCTTATTCCATTGATCATAATTCCACAACAAAATAAAGACCTAGCATACAATGATCCTGCACAAAAAATAAGTTATGGCTAAAAATACATTATCAATTTATCTCTGATGCGTGTGTCGTATACATATGCGCACACAAGCACAAACACAACGGAAAATAAAAGGCAGAGGAGAACAACCTTGAAACTTCAACTTTCCTTGCTACTTTTTGTCAACACATGCATGTTTTCCATGGACAAATCCTTTTCCAGTAAAACTGTCTCATTACTTGGATTTTAACAATGCAAGCCAGATGATCTCTCATTATATTTATTGAACCAAATGTTGCATAATCTTTGAACATATAAATGATTTCCAAGTTTCTATACTTTCTAGCTTGGTGTATGCCTTCCATACTTAGGTTACCAAGGCTACACCCAACTAATCAATTTGGGCCTCTTTTAATTCTAAAACTTATCAACTAGATGTTTTTTATACTAAGGTACACACATGCACAAATACAAAAGGGGCAATAAAGGACAGATGAGAAGATAGCCTTTGTCAGAAACATTTGAATGATTTCCATACACAAATCCTTTTCCAAAATTATCTAGTTACTTGGGTTAAAATGATGTAAGACTAATATCTCTCGGTAAAAATTTTGAACCAAATGTTGCATAATCTAACTTTCTAAATTGACGTTTGCTTTTCATACATTCAAGCCTACAAAGGTTACACCCCACTGCCCAGTAATCACCTTCAACGTCTTTTTATTCTAAAACTTGTCAAATATGTGCTTTTTACATTGTTGGACCATTACCAATGTTCACTGAATTGTCTCATCATCATCCTTACTAAGTACCTTGCTGGTACAAGAAGCTAAACTTTCCAAAAACAAAGAGGTCACTAAATTAGGACTTATATTGTTTTATTGACATCTGTGATCTTCTTGTACCCTTTCAACCAAGGGCACCAATTTGTACCTCTTGTACAAGTTATTTTATCCAAAGCATTCTTCACTCTTGTTATTTTTATCCAAAGCATTCTTCTCTCTTTTATGGGTTCTAAATGACATGGCCAAAAAACAAAATAACACATCAAACAAATGTAGTACGTATACTGAACCCCACCATCGAAACCAAATATGTTTTTTCATAAAAGTACAAATTTGG
Source organism: Pseudotsuga menziesii (assembly GCA_001517045.1). Lineage (NCBI taxonomy): Eukaryota > Viridiplantae > Streptophyta > Pinopsida > Pinales > Pinaceae > Pseudotsuga > Pseudotsuga menziesii. The sequence continues at coordinate 116,481 of LPNX010673934.1, read as the reverse complement.
TGAGCATATTTAATTCACATTTAGTTTCATGGGTTCATAAAGGGTGACAAGGTGTGTCTTAAAAAATTGAAATTGAATAGACCTTGTTCAAATTTTGAATACTATGGTCGGAGATTATGAATATATCATGTGCTCAAATGATTGAACAGTTCTGATCTAAGTCAACTGACATGAGAACACAGGAAACTAAGGACATGAAAATACCGACCCTGGAAACAAGACATGGGGACATGGTTATATATATATAAAGAAACTATAACATTTAGAAAATATCGATACAGCTAGTTACAAACTAGATGTAATAGCGATGATGAACAAACACAAAATTAAAATATTCAATACACATCATAAAATAAGTTTTAAACTTGGGACTTTGAAATATAAATTGCAGTTTTCTCGTTAATACATTTGATGTAATCAAAATCAAACAGTGTTATATAGATACTCAGTCACTAATTGTAGATACAATAGGTGGGAATGGCAATGGCAAATAAAAAATAGGGTAGAATCTAGATACTAGAACCATAGATGAAAGTACTTCATAGCTCAAAGTCGCCACTGTCGGGACTCAGTAGTCCTCCTCCATGTCAACATCATCAAAATCATCACCACTACCACCGGTATCTCCCCCATCCTCCTCCTCCTCCTCATCTACTATATCCAATATGATATCTGCATATACTGGTGTGGAGCATGACCCCTCAAGAGAATCACCCTCATCAAAAGTGATAGGCTCTATCATCAATTCATTGAGATCCAGGTTGACTAATGCCAACTCAACACTATTGTCCAAACCCGTGTTATCATGAAACACATCCCACATTTTTGTCTTTCCCTTCAACCACTCCTCCCTTTGCCAGTAAATAAGACGAAGGTTGAAGCACACATACATCATTGTCTCTACCCTGGACTACTCATGCATGCTCTTCTTCAAACGATACAAATTCTCATGTGCTCCAATTCCTATCACAACAAAAGGATGAAGTAACCTGAGAGATGATCATCATGGCCAAATCTTGTAGAATAGGGCATGTTTCCTTATGACTTTCCCATCAAGCATAGGGCTTATTAACTCCATGTCTCTGAGCACATCATAACCTCCAAATCCTCCACCTCATCAAGGGTTGTTCTATCCTAATATATCTTTCTAAATGCTTCCTTCCTCCCTATGAAATATCTCCGTCCCTATGAGGGGCTCTGTGTGAATACTTGGGATACAATAAGTAAGCCAAGCAGTATGGAGGTGTGCAATTCTTATCCCACCTACTAACAAAAATATCTAGGATGGTGATGAATAAGCTCTCTATTGATGCCCCATACGTAGGGAACTCATTTTGTAAAATAACGGTCTTCACCGCCTTAGAATTCCACCCCTCATAGACATCTCCTAAAATGGGTTGATATGTGTCTACAAACCGCAACAAATAAATAATAGGGTCCATGATCTTAATCATAAGAACTACCCTCTCCCACCGACTATCATCTAACACTATATCATTTTTTTTAAATAATTTTATCTAACTTTCTCTAGAAAGCCCAAAACTCTGAAATAACCATGGAACCAAGATCAACCTTGACCTCCCTCAACCTCTTAAGCATGATTAATGAGGAGGAAAATCAAGTATTTGCAAACTTCAACAATGATAGATGTGCGTACACTTTATAGATTGTGAGGGCATTAGGATGGTTTTGTACAAAATAGTGGATATGGAGTGCATCATAAATAAATCTCTTCCCATCCATGTCACATCAGAAGCAATATATTTATGTGTTAATTTCAAAGAATGAACAATGCAAGGCATCCAAAATATCTGTGGATATTTAGCCTCCACAAGCATGCCAACAGCCTTGCAAACAAGTGCATTATCTGTGATAATTTGCACACAAGAATCAACAACTACATCTCCAATAACTTTAATGAACAACTCACCCATATATTGCATATCCTTGTATTTTCAAAGAGCATCCACTACTTTCAAAAAGACTTGTTTATTTACTGAAAGCTCCATGAAATTGATGAGAGGATGGCATATTGCATCTATCCAGATTCCATCCATCAAAAACAATATTGACACTAGATGAAGGCCATGATGATTTAATAGGTTCTAGGATTTTATATGCCTCCTTCTTTGCCTTAACCAACAATGTCGTTCTAAGCTTCTCTTAACTAGAGGACACAACCTCTTGGAGCTTGTTTAACTTGAGCTTAACACATCTCAATAAACAAAGGCGACCATGGAACATTAAATGAAACAAAGTTGATAGAAAAAAAACCCAATCATAAGATCAATCTCCTCTCGCTTCTCTTGATGAAAGATCTTGTCCATTAGACCGACACTTGGAGCTAGTTGCTTTCTTGGTGGTCGACTTACAATCCCACTCCCAAATTTACTTGTAGGTTTCCTCGAAAATGTAAGAGGATCCTCGTTTTTTTCCTACTTGTCACTACCACTTTCCCAAAGCCAATTCTATCCTCTTTCCATTTATTTCCGTTTGCTAGTACTCACACCTTTACATCGTCCAAGTCCACATTCAAGGGCCAATGGATGGCACTTAACTTGGAAGTAGGTGCTCTTGTATGTAATATCGCAAAAAATACATGTCCAAAGAACATTCCCTCCCCCAACAAGCTTTGTACTAGGCCCTCGTTGTCTTGTCACATACTTCCACAATGGATATTTCTTTTCTTGAGCTTGTCATCTTGCTCCAGCAAGGTTCAATTCAGGATTGGAAGAGACTCCACTTGCAGCAGATGGAGCACACCAACAAAGACATTCCTCCCTTTCCTTTGACCTTTACCATCTACCTTTGAAGATTGAGACATGAAAATTGTGAAATAAATGAAGAAACCAGCAGCCTTGAAATACTGTTTGCAAATCCAACTCCAAATCCTTCAAATGCACCTATAACTCCTTCAAATCCCTTCACCAGCAAAGTGCAAACATGTTACAACTATGTGCCTCAACAAAAAATGTAAATGATGAATGCCAAATCATGTTTTAAGATGCCCACAAGTCCCTTTTTTTTGTCGCACATGCCAACAACGCAGGACACGTCTAGGGCAAGTGTGAAACCCGTGTCATCCATGTCTACTACTCCTTACATATCCATGTCCAACAAGTGGGATACAGACACGCATGGCTAGGCAGATGTGTCTTGTTTCAGAGGTTCTAAATTCTAATGTATCATAGATCGATGGCTTGTATTAATTTTGGAGCAAATAATTTAATAGAATTTTAAGTTTTAACACAGTTTGTCACCTCTGAAATCAAACTCCAACAACATGACTATAGATCCAACTGTAAATTTTCCTTTAAAATTCAAACTAGGGCTAAACAGTATATTTAAATGTTTACTGATAAACCACACATGAATTTATTTTACTAGTATTGCAGCAAAAAGTAAATACTGATAAACATCAACAACATCACATAAATATAGACACAGTGTTTTGGGTATGGAAACCCCTGAATAAAACCCAAGATGGGAAAACCGATGCAGCAGACAGATATGAAATTTTTATATTAAGAAAATATGGAACAGTTACAATCCAGCAGTTAATCCACCCAACCTGGTAAATCAATCCTCTGCAAATTCATTGGACAACCCCAACAACTCTGTACGACCCCTGCGTCAGTCGTACGGCCCAGCTATACAGATCCGTACAAGTATAACGTCAGCAGTACGAAATCCATATGACAGTTGTACGATCCTCCTCTGATGTGTACGGTCCTCCCTCGACAAATCTCTCGGATGAGTGTTCCTCCATCTCCTCAGCAAATTTCTCCTTCTGACTTTTCTTTTTGTGTATTTCTCCTGTGTGTTGTCCTCTCCACCAAATCTCCTGTTAAGTCAATGGCTAAGCGAAAACCCTAACCCACTCACTATGGATCAATGAATGCGATCCTCCGGTGAGATCAATGGCCAAGATTAGATTAGCCATCACTTACTTAAAACGTTAAATACATTTGGCTTCCTGTTTAATGTCTTCCTAGCATGCAAGGACACATGCAATGCTAGAAGACCTTCCTTGTTGCCACTTTCCTAAGTCAGGAATTAAAAACACAAAAGTGATTCCTCCGAAAATAATGAAAGGTTTACACAGAGTCAAAGGCAGTCACCACAAAGTCGAGCTGTCCTATTCACATAAGCCCAATACAAATCAAGCAGGTGGTTTTTGAACATTACAATGATAACTAGTGGTTACTACAGTTATGTGCTGCTATGCGCATGGCAGGGATGCTCAAGTGGCTTTATGACTTAATTTTATACTCCTCAAGTCACTAAATTTTACTTCTATTATCACCTATATGAGAGCTCTGAAGGCTTGCTTTGTGAAGAGCACAACATAATTTCAGTATTTGATGAAGCCAAGGGTTATGATTTTACCAAGTTAGTCAAGAATTCCAATCCTCTTTTAATTTGAGCTTAGAAAATTGTAGGTAGAGCTTGCCTTCTCTTTTTAAATGGCCTTGAAAAGAAAGCCCGCAACCTGTTTTGAGTAGGTAAATTTCCTGATGGAAAAAATTGAATTCCTACATTGACTAGTGATTTTCCTAAAGCTTAAGTCACCTCCCTCATACCAATCACCTGATTTCATTGAAGCCTATGTTAGGTTATACAATCCTCAAACCAAGCAATACTTTCAGTTGATGGCTCTCACAAGATATTATCGGTTGATCTATTTTTAAAATGTTTCTTCCCGAAGGTGAATTCCCTTTAAGTGGCAATGATTTAGCCACAAAGATTAGCAATCTGCCATTCCACTCAAAGCAGGACCCTCTATCACTACATAGTACTTACCCTCCAATACCCTAACTCCAAAATTACTTTACCCCTCTGAGCTTCTATTTATCTGAAGTCATCAAGACAGATGATATCCATGATTTCACTAATTATGGGCTACGATGATGGCAATGTCGTTGACGAAACTATAATGGGTATGATGGAAAGGGTTTTTCCTTCTTCAAGATTACCACTGTTAGGTAACAATACCAGTCAAAGCAGGACCTCCTCTATCACTACTTACCCTCCAATACCCAAACTCCAAAATAACTTTACCCCTCTGAGCTTCTATTTATCTTAAGTCATCAAGACAGATGATATCCATGATTTCACTAATTATGGGCTACGATGATGGCAATGTCGTTAACGAAACTATAATGGGTATGATGGAAAGGGTTTTTCCTTCTTCAAGATTATCACTGTTAGGTAACAATACGGTGAGTATCTTGTTGAGGATATCCACAACCAGTTATGTGATTTCCACACCTGCAGAATGTTTAGGTACCAGTCCTATCTGATTTACTTGCTTTCATACTTAAAACTTAGTTGACAAATGTCTCCTCTGCTCATGTTGTCTTTCATGGGGATCACCCTCCACAGGCGCCTATAGAGTTTAGGAGAATGCTTTAATTATGTCCTGAAACAAGAAAAGGAGACTGGTACATTTATGAAAATTATACTATTCTCGGAATTTATGGTTGAGAGATCCAGCCTTATTGATTCTAATTTACCCCACTCCTTGAATTTTTGCTCTAGAATTCATTAGACAGAGATTGCCTTCAGACTAGTTACAATTTGAATCCAAGCATAAAAAAAACATCTCACTTTTCTAGATGAAGTCTGTTGTTTCATTATAAAAAACAAGTCTGCCCGAGGTATTGTGAACGAGATGATGAGTTCTTTCAATTTCAGTCTGAGTTCAATTTGGCATTAAGATCCTCATCATGTAATTTCAAAGAAAATTGTTGCAAGTAATTTCAAAGCAAATGATCCAGAATTGGAAATGTTAGCAACTAAATATAATTGGGGAGATATTCAGTTCTTAATACAAGCAAATGGTGTGGTCAAATCCAATTCCTAAAATTAAAAAAGAATCGGCTCTCGTTATTTCAACACCAACATAGCAACAGAATATCAATCCAGAAATTTTGTGGTGGAATCAATAGCCACGATAGTTGTTAACACAAATAACAATGAGTCATTAATTCAAGAAGATTAGAGTCAGAAAATAAAAGCGACAAGGAGAAGCAAGTGAGCATGTTGTCATTCAATCAAGCACATCCCATTCCAAAAGATTTAAATTACATGATCAAGAGAGTCAGATAGTGATTGGTTTCAAAACCTATACATGAAGATTCAGAGTTGATCTGTCATGAAGGATCATCTGAAGAAGATGAAACTTATTTTCTTTTGAAGGAGCACTTGCAAGAGTCAAATAATAAATTATCTTTAATCACAATTGTTCAAACTTATACCAACAGAAAATCCCTTTTAGAAGATAAGGCTTCTATTGTTAGGTCTGGATTATAATTCGGAGGAAATGTTGATAAGTTTTCACAGTCACATATGTTAAAGAAAGGTCAAAACTATTTGAGCTGCAGCAATGTTCCCAAACACTATTAGAAGATTTAGTATGTCCAAGGATCCTAACTGCTACAAAGCACAAAAAGGAACAATTCGACATGGTATTCCTACATCTAGGTGCATTTAGAGAGATGGGTGTTGAGAAAGCTGAGTACAAAGTTGACATGGTAGAATGGCACAGGGAGACTAGGGATATGGTATCCAGCAAGCTGATCCAGTCAACATTTAATGTAAAAAAAATACTAAATATAGTTACTATACTGGATAAGCCATTACAAAATTAAGGATTAATGAATAAGGCCAAGATGACAAAAATGCAAGACTTGAAGAGAAAAGAAAAAAGTATTTTGGGAACTGTAACCAAGGATGTAAATACTGTCAAAAACTTAATGATATCAAAAGATATAGAAATCAAGGCTTTGAAACCAAAGCTAAAAGAAAATTGTTCCAAAAAAATTTGTCATGATAAAGAATGAATTTATCCAAGAAAATGGTATGAGTATTTTTAAGAAAATATGTGATGATAAATACACTTATGGCAATACCTTGACAGAGCAATGTTGATGTCAACACAAGCTTTATTCTCAGCTCAAAAATTAATTGAAGAAATCTTCTCGAAGAGATCAATAAAAGAAACAAAAACGAAAGAAAGTGTGCAGAAAATCATGTAGAAAATCAAAATGAATCAAAGCAAGCTAGAAAAGAATTTGTAAAGGAAGATGTTGAAGTATTACTTGCAAGATATCAATAAAAATAAGAAATTACAAGATATCAAGATGTTGAAGTAAGAAATTAAAGGAAGAAATTGCAAGAAAGGATGACAGATATCAATAAAATAGAACTACGGTCAAACACTACTTGAAGTCAAGAGTTTAAAAGAGTAGAAGAAAAGTCAAACAAAAGTAGAATTGAAGGCCTTAGGCAAAGAGAGTACCAGAAGAATTAAATCAACAATTCCTACAACGATTAAAGAAGACCCCAAGAGAGATCAAGTCAAAAATGCAAGCTAGGATTGGAAAAGGAAAACAGAGATTGATGGAAAGCTTCACATATCAACAATAGTAGAAGCAAAAGGAAGAGAAGATAAAGGGAAGGTCGTGGGAAAATCCTCAAAGATATTAACATTCATCTTGTAGAAGTAAAGTCTAGAATAGTAAACCATATGAAAATCCCTAACAATCTTATATCTTAAATAAGTATGAATGAAGAACAAACACAAAATATAGATTGGAATAACAAGTTAAAAGAGAAGATTGAAGATAAGTTTAAGGATATAGGAACAAAGCATACAATAAATAAAGTATATCAGCATTATCACTACCAAGGAAGTCTACAAGCGAGACAAAAGCTTGTATATCAAGACCCATATTTCCAAGGCAGCAAATTGTAGAACCATGAATACATGTGCCACCATAACAAAACTACATTACAAGATACTATCAACAACCAAAAGCTACAACTTATTGGCAAGATTATGGACATGCTTGGAATCAAAGGTTACATGATTATATTAAGACAAATTAACAAAAGTTGACAGCAGGAAGGATTTCTTCAAGATGGATAGATAATCAAGAACAAGAAGAATTCAATGCCAACTTACAAAGATCATACATATTGGTTCTGTAATGAACAAAGTTCATTTATTGAATATCCAATTTAAAAAGGACGACAGGTTAAAATCCATAAAGGACAAATATTTATCAAGTGAATAATGAATAAGAGAGATGATATGTTACAGTCATGTGACTGTGTACTTATAGCATTGATCAGTCACAAATTACAACGGTTAATAAAATATGTCCCTTCATTAGATCATGTCTTTTAGTTAAGATTTGTCCTTTCATTTAATACTAATTATTATTATTATTATTACATTGACTACCCTTCATAAATGCTTTGTCCTCAAAGCATATTTAGGGAAAACCTATCTCTTGTGCTGGCTTGTATTGGCTTCTCTTGATTCTCTGTTCCTGTAGCTGTGATGGTTGACAATAAAGGATGAAATGATCTTCTAAGCACTGAGCAGAATTGTCAAATAGTAAAAGGGATTGACAACCCTAATTTGACCCTTTGTGGAATTGTGCGTTTATAGGGTTCCCAAGATGATCTTTTATTTTGAGACTCAATTGTAATGGCATTAATATTTTTCGGAATATAGGTCAGTTGTTTTCATTCAAAACGATGTTGATATACTGATTGGTTAATGAATCGACTCTTGTGATTAGGATGTCGATAAGGTGTCCTTGCAACTTGATCTTTCTTCTTCGTAGTTGTAATGTTTTTTTTATTCGTCTTTTGTGGTATGTCTTGTTTGCACACTTGTGTCACTTGGGCTGTGATGTCAACTGGATCTGTATCGGTTCCTTTATTCGTTGTTCGGATTTTTACAGCCAATGACTTCTCGATTTCAATGGGATAAGTCATTATTCCCTTATCAATCAGCGATTCCTTAATGGTAAGTTGTTCTAACTTGTTTTGTTGTGAGTTCTTATCATTCTTTGGCAACTTACATGTGTAAGTAAGATTTAATTGTGAACCCTTCCTCAGTTTCTGATTTATCATTTTCAACTTTAATATCTTGATTCTCTAGCTTTTCTTCCTTTTCAACAACTTTTTAATTTGTTCCAGCAACCCCTTATTAAGGTCCCTTAGTCAAGAACTTTCTTCATTTTTTCCTGATAATTTTTTTTTCGAGATCTTGATTATTTTGTTCTAACTCCTAAATGCACTGCTTCTTAATCTTGATTTCTTGATTTTTGAAAGTAGTTTTTACTATGACTTTTTTAGGTGAAAAGTTGTTAGGAGTTGTTCCCCTAAGTGACATTTGCCTAAGTCACTAGGAAAAGGGGATTAACTTTTAAGTCACTTGGACTTTATATTAATGACTTGAGATGAGCATTAATTGAACTTTAGAGAATAAAGTGCACTTTAGGTGAAATATTTAAAAAGTGAGTAAAATTAGGTGGACAAAATTGATTTTAATCACATCTAGACTAATCTGAGCCCTAGGATTAGATGGTTTTTCATTCACTCTAATTTTTTCACCAAAAAAGAAATTTTCCAAGTGAAGAGGCACTTTTGCATTTTGAGAGGAGAGCCATTTTCTGAGAAGGAGAGAAAAATAGCAGCTGAAGCAATTTTTCTTTGGGCACGCATTTCAAGGAAGGAAGGTACAGCAGCAGGGCACAAATTTTGAGGAGGGAGCTGGGCACAAATTTCGAGAAGGCAGCATTTATTGCAGCCTGTCCATACAGTCCATACTGTATGGATTCCGTACATGGCACTTTCCCGAGGAAAAGGTATGGACTCAGTTTTCGAGGAAGAAATCAAGCACAGATTTCGAGGAAGATTTCTGGGCACAAATACCGAGGTAGTTTGCATGCACAGTTTTTGAGGTCCATACAGTCTGTATGTACAGCTTCCATACAGTCTGTACGTACAGCTGCCATATAGTCCATATAGCAGCATGTTTTCAAGGCCTCTACAGCAGAAATTTCTGGGTTTGATTTTTGCTGTTTGGCACAGAAAACGAGACAGAAATTTTTCTTCCGGTTGAGAAAAGTTAGTCTGAAAATGTTTGTCTAGTGCTGTAAATTTTTCTTGATAATAAAAATTTCTCTCTCACAGGTTTTTCCTGGAGGTTGGGGTTTTTCCTAGGTCATTGGACCAAAAATACTGTGTGAGAAATTTATCTTTGAATGTGGTTTATTTGCTGTAAGTGAAAATGTTGTAGAAGCTCTTCTTGTGTTTCAGTCCTTGTTGTTTATGAGAAAAATCTAATTTGCAGCACATTTACAAATTGGGTTGGGCATTAAACAATGTTTTAAACAGAGTAGTAAACCAAGATGGGAGAGTGCTGAAAATTGTACAAAAGTTTCATCGCCTTTTTCTACTAATTCATTGACAAACATATTCTCAAGATATTTATATTTTTCTTGTTGTTCTGCTATTTCATCTTCAATTTTTTTTGTGTAACGCACATTTTTGCATCTTTGATGCATGCACCTTTGGAATCCCTTCCACAGAAGGAACATTTTGTCACAAATATACAATCATTCATGGAATTCATATTCATGGTTCTTGGTTTTAATTATTCTCCAAGTTACTTCATCACTGAAACTTAGTGTACCAAATGTTAAGGGTTTAGAATTATATTACAATGATTGTTTTCCCCTTTATAACTTTTGATCCAACTAAAATAAATAGTAGGGCTCAATAATCCAAAGTAAAACTAAAACTTCAAATAATATTTTAAAAGCCGACTTTTCCACTACTAAATAATATTCGATCAAACTTTTAGATTTCCTTTTCAAAGAATACCTTAGAAAATTAGATATCACTCAATATGCTTTAGATGGCTATATCATTTACACATATATCACACATGTGACATAAGCCTTTTTCGCTTTAGTTGATTGAGAGATATATTTATAGATATATACTTTCTCTTTAGTTGATTGAGAGATTTATTTATAGATAAACACACGCATACCCTTTTAGTTTTTCAATTCTACTAGATATAGCACTTTTCAATATGAAAAAAATCCTTGAATAGAATTATCCATTCTTTGATTATCCAATTGCTCATAGTAACGACTGGGATGAAATGTCACAAGGCTTTGGACTTGATTTGTAATCAGTAATCTCTGTCGAGACATTATGTATGGAAACTCCAATCTTATACTCTATGGTGGATGAATATGCCAGCGACTCTAATACTTGTCCACGTTTGACTTTCCTTCCTCCAACAACACAGGTGGACTAGTGACCCGAATTGCAAATGCTTCACCTGCATTGCTTCAACTGAGGGTATGGCGGTGGCCCATGCAGATTCTTTCCCTCTACTGTAATATAGTCCCAGGAGTAATATTTCTATATCACTTGGACTATTTCATCCCCATTTTTTTTCTTTTGTACGTTGGTCTCTTTATAGGTCATAAGAGGTTCAGAAAACCTTGCTTTTCAGCATCAATTTGTTGTGCTGGCAAGGTGTAGAACAGATATGTTTCCTGGACAAACCTAACCCTGCATCGATAGTAGAAGTGCTAAATTTTTCAGCCACAGGTGGCTCCAATCCATGTAGTGAGTCAACCATGTCAAATACAAGCCTTGTAGTCATCTTTGGTACATGGTGCATTGGGAAGATAGCTCAATGGCAAGTTGTGAACCTTGCTCTATCGGTGATCGGTAACTCTACCAAGAGGTGGGTTGCAAAGCAGATAAGTTGGTCTAGATAAGTTGGCTATGTTTTGGGACAAGCAGTTGTGTCTAGAATGACCATCGAGAGGGTGATGAAGTAGATATCTGATAATGGTTATACTTTGTAACTTAGAGTTGAAGCTAGGAACCTATTTTTATGATAAATTCATGTTATAAAGTCAAGTTGTCATGACACAACTTTAATTGAATCATATTTAATAATCAGATGTTGGAGAATATAAAATAAGCATTCACTCTCATTTCACTGGTCTACATTTTCTGCTAATTTGTACACAATATCTGACAAGGGATAACTCTCTATACTATGTCTACAGAACTATGATTCATAGGTCAATGAATATATATTCTATTTAAACAAGTTCTCAGTCTCATTAGTTCCAGGTAAAGTACCAGTGTAAATCTACTAAAACTATAAACTGGTGAATAAATTATTAAATTCATTCCAATAGAAGATACAAACCAGCAGGACTTGAAAGCATTGCAACGGTATTAGGGGATTCTTCCATCATCGCTTCTGCTTCTTCATCGGGATTTTCATAAGCTGCTGCATCATCAACGTCTGGATGATTGCTGATCATTATGTGCTCCTCACAACCGTCCAAAAACCCTGTCAGTATGCAATCCATCACCTTCTATACAGATAACATATAGCAAATAAATGCTAAACCAATAAAAAAAGAAGTCGTCACCCTCTAAAATGCATCGCAAAGACTCAAGCATTTCTAATGATTCCAATACTTGTGATTGACAGTTTAAGACACTGAAATCATTGCCATTAGTATTTTTTGTCCAGAAGAATATAAGTTGCTTGGACTAGCATCACAGAAGTGAACGGTTTTTTACGATATAAGGGTCTAGCTCAGTATATCTTACTTGGATAGGGGTCTCAAAAGAAAGGGAAATAGCCCAAATCAAAGCATAATTGAAATGAAGGAAAACATAAATAAGGTTAAGTAAAAAGACTGAATTGAAGTCTAGACAAATATCTTTCTCAACAGATATCCAATGCAACTCATTGTATCTGATATCAGCACACAGCACTGAAAATAATATAACACTTATGGGCTTTGAGGTGATGGCTCAAGATACTTCAAACTGTAGCTCCACAGTTAAGCATGGTCCTCCTGGAATAGTATTAGGGTGCATAACCTCCTGTGAAGCAGTGCTAATACAAGGAATATGATATTCGGTATCATAGCCCAAGGTAGGCATCGCTCTCCAAGTTTTGACCAACCATATGATTGATCGATCACCCTCTACAAAGCAAGTCAAGACATCACAATATGAGAAAAACTTGTATCCAAGAAGACTTTGACTTGTGTTGATAATTCTCATGACTAGATCTTGGAACTCATTATTGAAACTTCCCATTAACAATCCAATCTCGAAGAGCAGTATGTCTTGGAAAGAAAACTAAATCCTTGTTATATCTAAAATATGGGAACAAAATGAAAAACGAAATATAACACCCATCAGGATTCAGTATCTGGCGAGTTGCTTCGTTATACTTCAAAGATAAAACTTCACAGTCAAGTGTGCTCACCATAGAGTAGTAACATCCTAGGTAGACAAATCTCTTTAATTTGAGAACAGCCCTGAGACTGAATGATCCCCTTCTACAAGGCAAGTCAAGATTTTGCAAAATGAATGCGTGTATCTTTTCTATCAAAATCAATATCTTGCAAATAAATCCAGCTTGAAAGATAAAAAAATTACAGTTTGCTGACAATAATTCAATCTTATGCATATTAAAGATTCAAATACATGAACATAATTTTATGGCCATATCAGAGCAATACTCATTTAAAAGCATGCTACTGTCTTGCATATTATAATCAAGAGCATGACATTCAGCTATTTTCATTTAGATCTCTTCTGGTATGTAAATTGTTTGTGTAAAATGGCCTTGATACAGTGCTTCACTGATTTCAATTACAATTTTTGAAAGATATAAAAATTACAGTTTGCTGACAATAATTCAATCTTATGCATAATAAATATTCAAATACATGAACATAATTTTATGGTCATATGGCCATGATACAGTGCTTCACTGATTTTAATTACAATTTTTGAAAGATATAAAAATTACGGTTTGCTGACAATAATTCAATCTTATGCATAATAAATATCCAAATACATGAACATAATTTTATGGTCATATCAGAGCAATACTCATTTAAAAGCATGCTACTGTCTTGCATATTATATTCAAGAGCATGACATTCAGCTATTTTCATTTAGTTCTCTTCTGGTATGTAAATTGTTTGTGTAAAATGGCCATGATACAGGAATTTAAAGAAGAGAAAAAGGCATATATCAAGCATTTGAGGAATTTTTAATGAGTTCAAAAATTGTAATTGAAATCAGTGAAGCATGACTCATTGGAGATTCACGGGTACTCACAAGTCTGCCCGAGTCAGCACCCAGGACGAGTAACCAGACAATACTCGTTGGAAGACTCGTCCAACTCTGCTCACTCGTCAAACTCATCCAGATTAGCGGAGACTCGCCATTTACTCGCAGGGACTCGGCATGACCCTTCAAAAACAAAGGAAATAAGACCTGACGACTACAGGATTGGGCAAATTTTAACATACAGGTAAAACAAAATCCGTTTCTGTTCATTGAAGAAATTCGTTTAAGTTCAGGCAGAAAACACCACACTCAGGGCTGCGGCTTGCTAACTGTGTTTCTTACCCCTCAGGCGGCCTGTTAACCCTGGAATTTAAAAATTTGTGTTACTTTCCTTCCACAATGGTTAACCCACGCCTACATTTCGTCGGCCACGTGTTCATTTCCCTCCCGACTGGACAGTGGCCATGAATTATTTTCCTCTGCAGCACATAATCTGCCCTTCGGCAATGGTATTTTACGGTGGCCATGAATTACTTTCCTCTGCAGCCCGTAATTTGCCCTTCCACAATGGTAAAATGGCAAAGATAAATATGTTTAACGTTTAGATTTATAAAGTATAA
>LPNX010673934.1:87121-101779 GCA_001517045.1 Pseudotsuga menziesii | reverse complement strand
ATATATTTTTTTTTTTCTTTACATAAAGATAATATCATTTTTAAAATATAAAGGTTATAAATATTAAACTTATAGTTATAATGTATTAATAATGTAAATATATATTATAAATTATATTTTAATTTTTTCAAATTTTAAAATATATATCTATGTTATTTTTGGATAGTATATGTAATAATATTTATTATGTATGTATTATATTGATATTATATTGGTTAAGTGAATATATTTCAAAGATATGGATTGGAAATGATATTAGCCTTTTTTTCCCCAAAATTTACCTTATTTTAAGTTATTTTCTATTTGCCGAGTTCTTCCCGAGTCGACGAGTCACATGCCAACCGAGTCTTTGCCGAGTCCGAGTCGTGCAACATTTATTGAAATAGTATAAATTGCCTCCAAAAATGATCTATAACACTAAATGGCAACTTGGTATGTAAAACCAAGTCAACAACGAAAGGCATGATTCGTCTCCCAAGAAAATCATATCTAACTGCAAAACAATAGAAGAAAAGAAAGAGACGAATTAGCAATGTCACAGGAATTGCAAGTCCAACTCACTCTGGTTTGACTCAGATCATGCCAGAAAAAAAAGATTTCTTGGCTCAGCCCAAGTCAATCGTGGTAGACCAAGTTTGACACAGTCAGCACAGTTTTACTCGAGGTTGAATTCAGATCACAGTTTATGTGAGTTTAACTCCACATTACCAAGTTTAACTTGCCATTACCAAGTTAAACTCACCTAGAAAACTATACAAAGCCACCATAACCCTGATTTGGCTCATTTTTAATCTGTCTGGGTGAGAATTTCTTCTCTGCCACAATGACTGCGAGTGACAAAAAAACCAAGCGAACGGACACAGTTATGCATCTAGCGGCATCCAACAATGACATCAAAACAATATTTTATATTGAGAGGTTTTACTCAGCAAGTCACTATAACAGCTTATTTTCACCATTCCAAATACCTCTACACACTTTTGTCCGCCTTTCTTCATTTCTGTCAGTTTTTTAAGGTTTATAGCAACTACTATTAGGATTTTTTATTGGAGTTTGGAGCTTTTGGTGTTGTTATTCAGGTTTTTTATGTTATTGTTTTTTCAGTGGTTTCAAGGCTGTTACCCCACTGCCCCACTGCCCCACTGTCCACTGTCCCAGTTCATTACAAGCGTTTACAAGAAGAGAAAAGATAGCAACAACCAGTAAACCTTCCTTCCAACAAAACAGTGGCAAAACATTAAACTAAAACAGTGAAAATGTCAAGGGAGGACTTTACTTGGAATTACTGTGAAAAAGATTCTGGGATCAGCTAAAAATTGTATGTAAATTTTGATGAAATTTAAACTAGCAGATTTAACTTTGATCTCAGTCAAGCATGCATTTAATTCAGCCCACTTAGCATATGTAAATAATTTTTCACAAGAAATGAATTCTGGAAATGAAAAATTTCTCTGCCTGTAAATGAAATACTAAATCTACTTCATCTTTTCACTTTTAAAATCAACATGCAAACCATAAATTTGACACAAGGGATTTTGGTCAATGACCCAGGAAAAACCCAAGATGGGAAAACCTGTGAGAGATAGATAGCTTTTATTAATTTCTTAGGGCACTTCCAGAATTTACAATGAACACAAGATAACTTATCTCTGCATTTCCAGCTTGGAAATATGTGTCATTTGCTTGACTGTACGGCTGCTACAGAAATACAAAGGAGAACACCTTTCACATGTGCCACAGAACTCTGAGATGAACTGCCTTCACACGTGCCAGACTGATCTATCATTTGCTGTACGGATTCTGGAATGCATGCCACAGAGAAAACACCTTAACTCTGCTGTACGGTACAGCCAGAAGAAGTACGGCCTGCAATCATTAATGTCTGCTGTCCATTTTCTAGAAAATCGAGCCAATAATTTATCCCTTGCTGTTCTGTACGGTCTGCAATATTAATGGCTGAATCTTCTTTGGAAAACGTGCCACTCCAGTATTCAATCTCTGCTGTACGGCCCCTTTTCTTCTTGCTCTGAAATTAATATTTCCAATGATGAAACCCTAGCTCTCGTCCTTTCTCTCTCTGCTCGTCTCTCCTCCGGCGTAGAGTAAGAATGAATTGAAGTCTATCTTTGCATTCACCTTTTTGTTCTTTCATTTAGGGTTAGGCTTTTACTTTTTAATCCAATGGTCAAAATAGATTTAATCCAATGGTTCACTTTTAACCCTCATTAATTAATGCAACTAATTAATTAATGTCACTTTATTAAAGGGACCCACTTTGTCACTTTATAATAAAGTGAAACTCACTTTAAAATTATAATGTCACTTTATTAAAGTGAACCACTTTGTCACTTTATAATAAAGAGAAACTCACTTTAAAATTAGAACACTAATGACACTTAAAAGTGACATTAAGGCTAGGCAACATATTAATGTGTCCCCACCATGCTAGACATCACACATGATAAAGACACCTTTTCCTAGGTAACATTTTAACAAATTTGGCAAACTCCTTGTAGTGGTGACATACACAGATTCAAATACCACCTTGTCCAATTTCCCAGCCATAACATTGGTCCTTGCTTCGATGTTGACCAAGATGTTAAACACCATACCAACCTGGCCATTGATACTCTCATTGAGGTTAGAACTTAAAAAAAAATAGTTATGCAGAAATGGCATCACTCAGAATTGGCCAATATTCTTCAAATACCCCCTTGTCACGTCCCCCCATTGAATCCATACATCCCTTTAAATGAAATCTGAGCCGTGGAGGTGGAAATATAAACACCCATTTTGCTCCCTGCTAACAACCCAGTTCCCAACCTATCTTAGATGGCATGGGTTGGAAAAAGAAGGTCCATAATCAAGCATGGAAGGCCACTGATCATTTTTGGTAATATTCCGACATTCTATTCAATTGTTCCAGAAGCCCTTGCTGTCAATCTATGATTGATGCAGCTGTTGCAGGTAGAAGGTGAAAAGCCCCTTCATTTGAGAGCCTTAGGACAGAGTTGTTGTAAGAAACCATTGATAATATAAGCTTTCTACTCCCTGAGTATCAGTCATCATGGTCCAAGTCAAATACGACCATCACGAGTGATGGATGGGAGGACATCAGGAATAGAACATTAATAACCTTGTATATTGTCCAAAGGGCATCACATTGCTCACATAAGTTGATGCAAAACTAAGAGTGCCCCACTATTATGTGAAATAACTGAGGAAACTGTCCAGGAGGTGGGAGAACATGTTGAACAAATTGTTACCGATAATGTAACTAATTATATGGCTGCTGGTAAACTTTTTGAGTTTGGTCAAGGCTCCATATTCTCAAATTTATGTACATAAATCAACATAGGTCTAGATTAAGGAACTATAAAATAATAGAAAGAAAACATAATAAAGAATAACAGAATAAATAATAATAATAATAAATAAAAAAGTAAAAGGGAAGAATTATTAGTAAAATAAAAGACACCTTGTCAAATCAAAAGGAACAAAGGGGCATATCTATATACAGTCTCAATTATATACAATGATTCTCGCCTATTCTCTTATTCAACATTAATTTATTATAAAAAAAGATATTTATCAATTAAAGCTTTAAGCTTCTGCTACACTGGTATCAAAGCCGAAACTAATGTACCAATCAAAACAACTGTACAGTTGTTTGGGTGCTTCAGCCATCATACAGCCCCCAGCCACCATTGTACAATTCTCTACAGTCTCCACTACCTTACGATTATCAGTCGCTGTCATTGTACAATCCTCTGCAACTCATGATTTTGTAATTCGTTCGTACAACTCTGCAACTATTTTGTACAATCCACAATTCATCCATACAGTCCACAGTCCATCGATACATCAATTTATCTACTCAGTACAGTGCTGGGAATTACATACAGACAAGACATACCAATGGCACTCTGGGAAACTAAGAGATAATAGAATTTGGGAAAAAGAAAATGGCAACCAATGTGGAAATAATTAAAGAATTGCATTGCTAATAAGATCTCTTAAAACTCGTCTGAATAGCATTGAGAATGGCATGAACAAACAAACACAAGAATTATTAGAAAATCTGTCCAATGAAGGAACAGAAAATAAATATGCATTGCAAAGAGTAGAAGATACATTACACAATATAAATACGTTAAGAGCAGAAGAGAAACTTGAAAGAGATGACTTAAATATTGAGATTACTGATAGGTTTAATAGAATAATGGAAACACTGGATCAATTGATAGCTTCACCAATTTCAAGTGGAAAAGTACCAGATATATCGCTCTTAGGAAATACAAGTAATCAACGATATCAAGATAGAGATTACCACAAAATTAAAAAGGAATTACTGAAATATGACTGGAAAGACCATGGAAGAGCCATCGTCTTGGTCAACAAAAAGTAGGGCATCTTTGAATCGAATCCTCCACTTGGGAGAGAAAAAATAATGATAGCCTCCAATAATTTTGAAAGAGAAGCTTCTGATTGCTTCTTATGGTGGGCCAGAAAATGTGATGCTTGTTCTTTCTACTGGCAAAATTTCACCATGACATTATTAAAGAGGTTCCATGGCAAAAAAGAGGATGACTTTTACCGAAGAATGAGAGCTCCTGGTAACAAAATAGATTGGAGTCTCAGACAAACAACTGCTAAAAAGTACATCCAAGGGTTGAAAGATTACATCCGTAGTGAAATAAAACTAAGGGATCCCAAAACCATTGAAGATGCCAAACATTCAAAGAAGTTAATCAAACAAAAAAATAAGGTCAACAAGTCATCATTTACAAGGCCAAATAGACCAAATAGGTATTTCAATGACAAACCAAGTAAATACACCACAGACAAGACAAACAAGTATAGACCACCTCACTTACAGGAGGATGCAAAACAACAGCATCAAGATACAGATAAGACATGGGTAAACAGGTGTAGATATTGTAAAGAAGTCAGTGAGGGTCTGAGACCCTCTGAAAAAGCAATGGAACCTTCCTCTGATCTCATAGTAAACAAGGCAACAAAAAATAAAGTGCACCTTGATCTCCACCTCATGTAAATGGAACATCTGGCAGATTCTATCTAATCTATCCATCTGGTGGTCTGATCTATCCGAAATCTATGGGAACCCACTCTGAACAAGCTTAGGGTAATGCAAAGGGCATGCATCTAGTGACGAAGTGTATACTAGGGTCAAACAATTGTGAAAGTTTTGGGTTTAGATTAGAGCTTTTCAAAAATTAACAACTTTGCACATCAATTCAGTCAATTACTTAAACGAAGTAAAGGTACAGCAGTGGTAAGACAATATAAATTTCAAGATGCAGAACAATACAGTAGTAACACTGAATAAAATTCCAAAATAGTGCTAGATGCAAACCAGTACAACAGTAAGACAAATTAGAACATAATATTCATCTCTTTCAACTTCAGCACTCCTCAATGTCCCTATGCTAAAGTTGGTCCTTGAGATGCAAAAGACAGTAGCAGCAGTACTAAAACAAAAGCTCATTAAGGAACAGTAAATAATAATGGGTTAGTTGAGATCGGTTTGGATCTGCCTTATACTTGGACACTTATGAATCATCTCTTGTCACTGTAAGGACAAGCTGCCAAAAAGAACAAATGACATACCTTGAGAGAGAGAGAGTGTGTTGTAGATTAAGGTTAGACACATATGGTAGCAGTCAATATGACCCAATCATCAAGAGTGTAGACCCCAGCAGTGACACTCAACCCCAAACACAGTTAGGCACCAGCAAAATTACAACCAGTTCAAGAAAATTAACACAAGTCACAGCACAGATCTTAGCAACCCAACAAGGTCAAGTCTGAGCCTTATCAGTCCACAAGAATCATAACTCTGCAAGCATCCCACAGCCCACAAAGATCACAGCTCTGTCCAAACACCTCATAGAGGTCACAGCTCAAGTTCAATGAACACACACAAGGTCACAGCCCAGCACAGGAGGCATTTAAGAGTCATAGATCAGGTCTGAACCACCCCAACAGTCACTGACCACTCTAATAAACAGCAGAAGGGTCATAGCCCAAGTCTGGGCAGACAACAGTGATCATGACCCAATATAAGAAGTCACGAAGCAGTCATGCCCAGCCCTAGGCTAAGTCACCTGGTTCAAGTTCGTGTTCGAATTCGGCGACCTTGAAATTCGGCAAAAAATAGGCACTTGAAATTTTGGCAATAAAAATCGGCATTAAGTTCGACTGACTATAAAATATGGAAACTAAAATATATATGAAAATTTTCAATAAAATTTATTATTCTCATTAAACTATGAATACTAAACACATCAACAATGAACATGATAGTCATATAATCATAGAAATAATTAACATATCAACATTAAATAAAGTATGAACATGATAGTCATTGAATCATTGAAATAAAAATATGGCAATATGAATGATTAAACATATATTTCAAAAACACTAGAGTCTACATCTTGATTTAAATTTAAAAACGTGTTCATAAAGTGATAAAACATAATAATCTCTTACATTTGCACTGAACCGCTGGAAGCTTGGATTTTGGTGTCGAGAGCTCAAGAGTCACCTCAAACTATATCACTAGAGCTTGGAATCAGGACTATGCAATCGAGGCTTGGAAGTTGGGACTAAGGAATCTGCCACTGGAGTCTGCAGCCGAGACTTGGAGTTGGGACTTGGGAGTGTGCACAGGGCACTCTGCCCTCATGCGTCTACGGAGTGAGCGTCACCGCTCACTGGTGACGACCCATGGGTCACACAACAACGGCCGTTGGGCCTCGGCTTCCTCCACAGCATGTTTACATCGCATGATCCGTCGATCCTCTGTGTGTAACAGTTTGCACTATGCAGGCGGCAAATGAAGGCGACAATGGAGAAAATGTGATAGACAGAAACGAAGGGAGGGCTTCAACCTCATAATGAGGCGAATGCTTCAACGAACTTTTGCTGAATTGTATGAAAATCAAGACAATTTAATTCGTCCAAAAAAATCTTCAAAATTGAAATTGCAAAAATCCGAATTCGCGATTTGAATTGGCGAATCTAATTGAACAAATTCGGAAGCAACAAAAAATCGTCGATTTTCGAATTTCAAGGCAAAAATTCCCCAATTCAGGTGACTGAGGCCCTAGGGAATTAAAGAAGTCACTGCCCAGCCCTAGGGACTTAAAGAAGTCACAGCCCAGCCCTAGGGACTTAAACAGTCACGGCCAAGCTTGGGTAGAGCACCACAGCCACGGATCTGCTAGGAGGGAGCACCACAGTCACGGATCTGCCCAAAAGGAAACCCAAAACAGTCACGGCCTGCTAGAAGAGGGTAAGCACAGTCATGGCCCAGCTAGGGTAGTGCATGCACAGTCACAGCCTGCAAGGAGAGATCTTAGCAGCCCCACAGGAGTGATCTTAGTCAGTGTTGAAAAACTCTCCGAAAAATCGCCAACTTTTAAGTCACAATTTTTTCCCTTAGCCGAAAAATCGGCTAGAAAAAATCGCGACTTTTTAACTTTTCAAAAAGTCGCAAAGACTAATCTATACAAAACTCTCCACTTTTCCCGACTTTTTCCAAAAATCTCCACTTTTGCTAAAATGGCTAAAATGGCTAATTTTCAAACCATGCAAGGATAAATATCAAAACTTTCAAAACTCACCGTCTAAATATTTCAAAACTTTGTTGTATTTGAACATCAAACCATGCAAGGATAATCTATACAAAATATGTATCCGTTTATCAAAGATCACAATGGTAATTGAATTACTTTTTTCACTATTAGGGAACTTTTTAAGCAAACATATTTTGAGTGATCATCATAACACATTGTAGGAAAAAGAGAGCAATGTTTCAAGTGTTAGATGAGTTAGGGCTAAATGTGAGGCACATGTCGGAAATTCAATTTGGGAGGAGTGAAAAATACATCTATGATTTATCACCAATACAAAACAAGTAATACGTTGAATGGCTGACAACCAAATCAATAAAATATACCTTTCAAAAATTAGGTTTAAGTCATAAGATGGAGGGACAAATAAAAAGCATTTATGAAAACCTTATATAAACCTAATCATGGAGTAGGGAAAAATATGAAGTATGAATGGAAAACTCGAGAAGAGAGCATTGATATTAGATAGCTAGATGCTAGTTTTCCTCGAATACATATATATATGTGATGTCATGTTTTACTGGTTATCCACTTTTGAGTCCTTGATTGGACAACTATGATGTTTCATGATACAGTATCGACTTTGATGTATCATAACTACATGACGATGATATATATCAATGCTTTCTCCATATTTATGTTCCAATGTGTTTATCTGATGTTATTGTTGCTTTAAATGTTTAAAATTCTGAAAAAAATGAATGTATTTTGTATTTTTTAATGTTTGCCGACTTTTCCCGATTTTTTCCGATTTTTTCGCTGATGTTGCCAAGAAGTTGTATTCGGGACCCTTCGACTTGTTCAACATTGATCTTAGTAGCCCCACAGGAGTGACGGCCAGCATTTAAGGCTTCTAGTAGTCACAGTTTAGCAAGGGAAGGTCACAGCTCAGCAGACAGAGGTCATCAGCAGTCACGGCCTGTTAAGAAGGGGTCAACACAGTCGCGTCCAGCCTCAAGATGATTCTCAGCCTAGATAGTTCAGTTTCAAGGGTTTAAAGAGTTTTTGCCATGGAGTTTTAGATTTCAAAGTCTGCAAGTGATTCTTTAATTTAAAAACCTAGTTGCTAAAAGTGTTTGACAAAATGTCTAAAGCACAATCTTTATAATTTTGTCATTTTGCTTCAAATCAAGATCCCACTGATCATGGAAATTTGTCTGTGACTGTTCCAGTCCTCTGCAGTGGTGGCAATTTGATTGAATTAAGAAGAGAGCCAAGTGATTAGATTGAGATCATGTGGCAAAGAAGGAGGGCGCATCTCTCTTGAGAACGCGCATTTCTAAAGTAGATGGCGCATTTGTGGAGAGAGGTTGCCCCGGTCTTGAGAGGTGCCGCCTTTCACTTGGAGTTAACTCCAAATCACTACTCTAACTCACATTCACTCCCATATTTAGCAATTCACCTTCATGAAGGAATGCGCCCCCCCTAGGTCTTCTCTTGGCTATTTTAAGCGAGGCTCTTCTCCATCATTTGGATGGGAAGGTGGAACCTCTGCTTTGTAATCATGTGAAGTTTTTCTTGTTGAATGAATAAAGGCTATGGAGGCACATCATGGTCTAGCTCTTCATGTGTGTGGATGTTCATTTAAGCTTGAGGTAATATGTGTCTATTACATGCTTGTATCTTGATTGTTTGATTAATATTTGGCCTTTGAAAGGGAATTTTGAATTTTCTCCCAGTAGGGTAAAGTAGTACATTGATTTATCTATTTTTTATTGTTAGTTGCATTGGATCTCTTCGATGAACATATTGTTTTTTGCTTAAAATGCATGTCTTCTAAATTTCTTTTGTAGTTAACACCGGTGCTCTTAGCCCTAATTGTGCAAGTGTCTGTAAGTTACAGGTCATCTAGCTTGAAGGAGAGGTTAAGCAAAAAAGCATCCTCCTCATCTTCAAGCAAATTTGAGAAGAACTTAGCCCCTCCGAGCCCCACTACAAGGACTCCTTTCCCAAGTTCAAGGGCTTACTATTCTTTAAACTTCTCATCTTCTCAATTCAACTTTCTTGGTTACTGGTCACTTTTCAGATCTATTTATAAAAACTAAAGTAGAAGTAGATCTGATTTTTATGCTAGTTTTTGTGGTTTATAAAGTTTCCATTCTAAATCTAAATTTAGTACAAGCAATTCTCTTTTTGCAAATCCATTTTCAAGAGATCTAAAGGCTTGAAAGAGTATTGTTTTGTGGTTTAAAAGTTTTATTCGGCAAGCTTAAAGTGCCTTTTATTTGCTGCCTCAAAAGGGCAACCAAAGATCCTAAAGTTCTAGCTTGTTTCCCTTAGTTAATTTATGCAATTTTACTCAATCTAACTTGGTATATTTTTGGGTATTTATTAATTGTGTTCAAAGACACTTCAAATGTGTTTTTCAAGCACTTTGAAGTTTCTAGTTCACTTTGCTTGCTGGTTTTTGTCATCTGATGAAAAGGTAGAAGGAAATGCTGGTGGATTTTTGAAGATATAAACCATCCAGAGTACCCCAAGCATCCTCTCCTACTTGGAATTAAATTTTCCGAAACTTGTAAGCCTTATGGATCCAATTTTATAAGGACCAAAGGCATTCCTTTAAAACATTGTAATAAACTAAAAATAAGAGAGAAGCAAGTGGGCTACCCAGCACCCATACCCCATCCCCCCATTGGGGATTTCTGTCATCTCATTTGGTGGTTTATTTTTCTCGATTTTCTGTCTATTAGTTTTGCTTTAGATACTAACCCATAGAGTAGTTTGTTTTTGTTAGATTAAATTAATTAGTTGCTCTTTCCATCTTTCAGTATTTGCAAAAGTAACAAACCTTGCTACACTTTCCCGGAGTATGGTCTTGTTTCCACTGAAAAGGCTTGCCTAAGTAGGTGGTTTAGAATCAGAAAAGAGATCCATAGCTTTAGTTTAATTACATAACATTCTAGCAAAGTGGTTCATTTCATTTTAGTTCTTGTAACGAACTGTGGCTTGGCCCCCCATTTGCTATTGTCCACTACAGGCTTTGTCGGATCTGTAACAATCAAGAAGGTGATGAGTGCTTAAACTAATAAGGCAATCCACCTAATCTTTATTCCCAAAAGCAAGGGGTTCGCATTGAACATACCGTAGAGTCAAGGAATTACTTTAAGCAGATTATGTCTCACCCTGTTGGACACATGGTGATGTTGCCCTGCACTTGCTAGTAAGAATAAAGGGTTGAGCAGACCAAACCAAGAATAAACCCACTCCATAAGCAACTCATTAATAATATTGATACACACCAAGATCATATTCAAAACATCTACTTTCAGCATTGTGTTAACTTCATTTATTTTCAGCACTGGTCTCATCTTGTTTATCTTACTTTGCTTTGAAGTATTTACTTTTGCGCAATGATGATGATATGCTTTATATGTTGTTAAGTAGAATTTCATATTGCTCTTGTGCTTAATTAATAACTCCTAGAATAATTTTCTTTTACTTAGCTTAAAAGCCTTAGTTTCATTTCATGAGGACCACCCCCTTGTCTTTGCTAGAAGTTGGCCTAGAGGGAGCAGTCAAGATCAAGTGACAATACTTGACTCGTGACTTGTCCCCAAGGACGCACCTAGTGGCTTGAAGATTTATCCCACGTTACCCAAGGTGTGTATTAGGCAGCAACATACCATTTCTTTAAAAATGTGTATGTATATTCTAAGATGGCATTCTTATTTATATTAGTAATAAATATGATCATTCTTGGAAGTACTGGATTTTCTTTGAAAGACTAAACTGCATACTAAGCTATCCATATGCTATTTCTTCAAGAAAAAAGTAGAATATTCGAGGCATATTGTTTCAGAGAGAGGCATTGTAGTGGACCAACAAGAGATCAAGATAATGGGAATAGATAAAATAAGATAAGTTTACTAGTGTTCAACAAATGACCATAAAGAGGTCAATGGGACTGCTAATGTAGAGCACCCATTAGCATTCCTCAAGAATGGAATGACTTTTGCACAGAAGGTTTCTTGTCGATTTCTCCAAAATAGCAACCACATCGTTTGAATTGTGTAAGAAATATAGACAAAAAGGTAATGAGATGGTTTTGTTAGGTTAGAGATTTATTTGCATAAGTTTCCCTAAATCAAATTCGGGTGTCCATTACATGTAGAAGAATCGCCAAATTTCCAAGAAACAGCAGGTTCAGAGTAGCAATCTTATATGTTTAAAAATATAGGGGAAATTTTAATAGATCATAAAACTGACAAACTAATCATCATGAACTTTAAAAACACCATTTACACCAATCCACAAAAAAACCATCTTGAAATTTCGAATTTCGATTTGATACTTGAATGCACCATAAAATTTATTTACTTAGTGATGATCATAAAAGCTAGTTGTTACATAGTCAAAAAGGCAAATGCCAAAATGGGGAACATCTGAAAAGACTAAAGTTCAAAATAGAGATGAAGTGTTACAACTTCCAAGTCAAAAATACAACCCGTGGCCCTTATGTTAATGTTCGTTTGATGTCGATTTGCAATTTAGATTATTTGATGGCATTGTGCTTCAAAACGAGAGCATGCCAATTAGATGGGCAACTACCCTGTTGTAGCATGTGTCTTTTGAGTGTAATGATAGTACATGCAAAGACAAAATTGTATTCCAAGCCACACCCCACTTCTACCCAAACCCACTTCAAAATGTCACTAACCCATATATAAGTAAAAAAACATATATAATCATGTGCATATCCATATGAATCCAAACAATTATACACAAATATGCAAAGATTCTCCTGTATATAGTTAGTATGAGTGCATATAGCCAAAATATGCACGAGTGCAATTCATCTATGAACCAAAATACATCAACAAAGAGGCTCTAAAGGGCTCCTTGAGTCCAAAAATAAGCATAGTACTAATCAATAACTATAGTCTAGTGTCCACTGTCTACAATCTGATCATATGGTACTACTAGTCTAAACTATAATTGTGCTTAGTAGACACCCTACGAATTTGATGAAGCCTCCTAATCATAGCATTAAAAAAAGGTAGAAAAAACTTCACATGCCTAATAAGTAATTTTGATTGAGTGAAGGGTACATTTTTACTAAGGTCAGGACAAAGCATTTAAATAATCAACACCACCAATGTCGAGGTACATAGAGGGGTTCATGTGCTTGATTAAATGCCAATCCCCTACCCTCATACTTGATAGAATCCAATGGAAACGTTGCAATCCTAAAACCTTGAATATTTTTAAGCCTGTTGAATTCTGAATGGGATCTAAAATTCTACTTTTTGCATATGAAGTCCAATGAGGTTGGAACCACTCTCAAACATCATGAAACATTTAATGGTAATGTTAAAAATTTAAGTAAAAGTGGCATTCTCCTTATCTTTAATGTTACTGTTGATTGTTAAGGTTAGGTTTTTTGCTATTAGTGTAGGCCTATTTTTGTTTTGGTTTTTTTAAGTTAAATTTTTAGGGACCAGATCCACTACTGAACAATGTAGTATGGAACCAACTGATTCGATGTGGAACCAGCCGATTCGATATGGAGCCAGCCGGTCAAGTGAAAAAAGGCGAGTTTCGTACTGAACCGACAGGTTCTTGTACAAAACCGGCCATTTCTAGTTCAGGGTGGTGGTTTCGATCGGCTGTGTGCCTAAACCAGTCAAATTGGCCAGTTTTGCCAAAACTGGACTGGTTATAATAACACTAACCTTGACACAAAAGACCTAGATTAAATACATTGAAAACCATCATTGAACAGCATCGAAAACAGTATGGAACGTATGGGCACCGCACTACCACTTTATCCATCCCTCTACAATGCTTATAACACCATAAATAACAACTTTAAACTTACTCCTTTTGGTCCTTTCCAAGGAAGACAAAAACATCGGCAACTCATATAAAGAAAATGAAATTATAGAAAGTTAATTTTATTAATGGCACAAATGACCAAAAGAGTAGGTGAATGGGACTCAAAAGTACAATCACTAATGACAAACTGAAGGCGTGTTAAAGCAACTCCTATAAGCTAAACGCTAGAAGGTGTTAATGTTTCAATACACACTGAACAGCCTTGCAAACTACAAACCCTACAAAGCTAGAAACTCAATAAACTCATAAAAATGTTGTTTGTATGATGGAACTACAAACACATGGCTAACTGAAAAGTATGAACAACAAACAGTAGAAATTTGCAACACTACCAATCACATATGTTTATTAACTCAAAACAAAAATCAAATTGCTCCCTCACATTGCTTCCATTACTACCACTCTCATTTTTTCCCTCTTGTCCACACGCACACAGATAGAGAGAGAGAGAGAGAGAGAGAGAGAGAGAGAGAGAGAAAGGATGCTTCTATAGATCAAGAAAGCTTATGGAATAGTTATCCGCTTCTTGATGCTCTAGATGGAGAAGATTAGAATTTGGTACATCTCAGAGATGGTTTCAATTTTTTGGGTCTGCTGTTGAATGAGGGTTGTCATATGCTTGCTTCATCCAAGGTAGGAATTTTTGTTAAAGCTATTGTGTACTTAAAATAGAGTTCATATGCAAAAGTGATTTCCCCAACAAGGTAATGGTCTAGATATACCCAATATGTCCAAGTGGAGTCCATTTCAACAAACCATAGATCGAATATGGGGACTCAGTAATTTTGTGGGAATCCACTAGAGACGTATAGAAGCATCATGGAGGTTTCAAGAGGGTTTTGAACCTAACCCTAATTCCAACTATCAAAAAACTACCAAAATGGGGGAAAGGGTTCATTTTTCACTAGCCATCAATTGTTCCCTATATGACCAAAAGTGTGGAGAAGATGCTAACAAAGCAGAGAGACATAATTGAATTGTAGAGGACAACAAAAGGCCAGTGTCTCATAGCTTCACAGTAAACCTAGAAAGCTTTGTAATATGTATAGTAATCCCCATAATATAAGAAGATGAATGGTACAATCCTTCATTGCTTTTCCCATCTAGGTTTTCGAGGCAAATATTTGAGTTCCATTAGGTGTCTTTCTAAGTTGCCAGG
>LPNX010673934.1:57731-86734 GCA_001517045.1 Pseudotsuga menziesii | reverse complement strand
TCAAACTCAGACATGAAAGTACACTTGAAATCTGATTTTAAACACCTATTTGTACTGCTGTTACAGGCAATAAAAATTTGAAAATTGCCAAATATATTCCTTTATTGATGTGAGTGTATTTATCAATATTAAATACATATGACATATGTATATTTTTTATGTGCACATTTGGTAGTCAAATTATGTTCCATGAGTGCTGAACACAAAACCATAAAAACATTCATTGTAAATCAATGTAAAATCAATCTACTAGATTTGAACAATATTCAGTAGAATTTGAACGGTGTTGCAAAGTGTTTGACATAAGTCCTTAATCAGACTCCATATGTAGTCAGAAAAAAAATAGTTCAGATTTGATGGGGGGTCACTACATTTTCCCCAATGAATTGCATTTTATTGAGCTGGTCGTACCCCTGGAGTACCCAAACACGAGGTACGACGTACCATCTCGCCTATAAGTACCCCTTTTTTTAAAACGGAATCTCGGATACGTAGACCCAGTATGGGGTACGGCAAGGTACGACAGGAGATGTACCCTACGAGTATCCAAGTACCCGGTGCAGGTACATGTACCCTACCCCAGGATACAGGTACCCTAGCAACATAGGTGTCTTTGCTAAACTAGTTTATTTCATGTGTCTTTACTCAATAATGTAAGGGTTCTATTATCTATAGTATGTACTATGATGTATGATAAGATAATTTTATTAATGCCCGACTAATGACCACAAAAGTAGGTCAATGGGATTGTCGAGTACAATGATGTTGTTACAAGGTGATATGTATAAAAGAAAGTTGTTAAGAAGAGAAGAGACGAGAGGAGAAATCTGTGCCAAGATATGGAAATCCCTTGACCCCGAGTACAAGCGACCGCACAGGGGTGGAGAAATACACCGAGAAAAGATCTTGAAGCAAAGAAATCCAAAAGGAATGAGGTAGGTCTATCAAGGGATAGACCAAGGGATAGAGCCAACTCTCCTAACATCCAAGGCCAAATGAAGAAAAATAAGAATAGTGTGTCTTCCCAAGGAAGAACTAGTGGAAGGGCTAGGCAACCCTCTACGTTATTGTTTGGAGGTATCCCACCACTAAGCCTTGGGGGATCTCTTCGATCTCCTAGGGAGTGGTCTTGTCTAGTCATGTCATTGAGATCTCAAGTTACACTGGGTTGGAATCTGAAGTTGTGCCAATGTCACTTTGTCTCTTAGTGCACCTGCCTAAGGGTAGCACCATGAAAAAGGAAGTGATTCGCTAGGTAGAATCTAGTCTAGTAAGAGGCTAAGGAATATGGGCTAGAAACCGAAGGATCTCTTACATATATAAGGCCATGCATCTCTAATCAAGATATCTGAAGAAGCTAGTTAGAGTTTGGGCCCCTCTGAATAGGCAATGGAATCTCCCTCTGATCTCATAGTAAGTGAGGCAGAAAAAGATGAAGTGCTCCTCAATCTCGACCTTCTAAAGATAGCATAGCTGGCAAATCCTATGAAATCGATCAACCCAGTTGTTCGTCTCTACCCAAAGTCTATGGGAGCCACTCTAAACTATCCTAAGGGAATGCAAAGAGCATGCATCCAATGGCAGAGAGTATAGTGAGGCAAAAATGAGTATGTCACTTAGCTCCAAGAAGTGCTTAGTGTAGAAAGCCATCTTTGGGCATAACCCACCCTAAGGGTTAACCCAAGAGACAAGGATAAACTATCTATAGATGTCATCCTTGATGATGTTAAATTTTAGCATTGGCATGACTACTTTAAATTTTGCAGACTATCAAATAACAATAGACAAGTGCAATAGCAACATCAACACATCAAAACACTGAACATAAGAATTTTTCATTGGGAAAACCTTCAAAGGACAAAAACCCCAAAAGCATTAGTAATTCAAATCTGAAAATGAGACGACTGAGTTTTCAAAATTTCTCAAACCCTAATGAGTTTGATCCACAGATAAAATTCACAAATGATGAATTTTTACATAAAACCAAATGAGGGCTTTCTGCCCTAATTCTTCCAGCTGCCCAAAATCTCAAATAAGCTACTCCGATTTCTTGTTTTCCTGCACGAACAATCCAGCTGCTGCCCAAGCCTGAATTTGTTGCCCCACACACCCTGCCCGAGCTGCCTGGAACTCTCTTTGTTGCCCGAAACACTGCTTGAGCCTTCTTCATGCCTACCCGAAACCATGTCCAAGCTGACTGGAACCTACCTAAGGGTCTGTTGCATGCCCGGAACCCTTATCGAGTTGTTTGTTGCCGGCCTAGAACCCTTATCAGGTTGTCTGCTCCCTACCCAAGGGTTTGTTGAGGCTGCCCAAGCCCTGATAAGGCTTGTAGTAGGTGATCACGGGCAGAGGAGAGTTGTCGAAGGTGGAAGAGAGGCTGCATGTGAAGAGTTGCAAGCTGCCCGTGAAGATGAGAGCCTGCCCATGAGGGAGAAAGGCAACCCATGAGAAATCTAAGGTGCCATTAGGGTGTTGAAGAAACCCTAGCTCATGCCTGGAACTCTCTCTGTTGCCCAACACTGCTTGAGCCTTCTTCGTGCCTGCCCGAAACCCTGTTGCCTACCCGAAACCCTATCCAAGCTGCCTGGAACCTGCCTGAGGGTCTGTTGCCTGCCCGGAACCCTTATCGAGTTGTTTGTTGCCTACCTGGAACCCTTATCGGGTAGTCTGCTCCCTGCCTGAGGGTTTGTTGAGGCTGCCCAAGCCCTGATAGGGCTTGTAGTAGGTGATCACAAGCAGAGGAGAGCTGTCGAAGGTGGAAGAGAGGTTACATGTGAAGAGTTGCAGACTGTCCATGAAGATGAGAGCCTGCTTGTGAGGGAGAAAGGCAGCCCATGAGAAATCTAAAGGTGCCATTAGGGTGTTGAAGAAACCCTAGCTCGTGAAGAGGAAGAGAGTTGATGTTGTTGTTCATCAAGGGTGAAACCCTAGTTTAGGGTTAGACTGTAGAAGAGTGGGTGCCCTAGCTAGAATCCTCCATGCTAGGGCATAACCACAAAAGGTTAAGCTTCTCTTCAAAACCAGCGAACAGAAACTTCCTTGTGCAGCTGCAAGATGATGAGCAAGTGTGTATCAAAAAGAAATGGATTGATCTTCTTTTATATCCTTTGAGTCCCCTGAAAGTGGACCAAAACTTAAAAGAACAAAATAATATTATTTTAATCTTTTATTAATCTGACTTTTACCTTTAGTGGTACTAAAGGTCTTTTTGCATTTTCACTTTGAGTCCTTAGTGGTACCAAGGGTCCTTATGTATTTTTGACTTTTACTTTAGCCTTTCTAAAGGTGGTCCTTCATCTCCACTCAAAGTACATCATCATAAACAAAGAGAATTACTAATCCTTTTATCTCACACTCTGTGTGACACCAAGATCAAGTACCAAGGGTAGCTAGACCTTGGAGAAGATCACAAAGCCCACATATCGAGGGTCAGAGTGTCTCACATGCCCAAACCCGATCTAGGGCTTATAGTGATATCCTAGTAACAAACTAGGTGCCTCAGCCATAGGCTGCATAATTTGACCGAAGGTCAAATACTTGGTAACAGACCAAGCACCTCCATTCTCCCGAAGAATGGCCCTCAACCCGGGTTGAGTCCCTAGTCTCAAACTAGGTTAAATTCCTAGTAACTGACCAGGTGCCTCCATTCAAAGAATGGCCACTCCAGCTTTAGACCGAGTCCCCCAGTGTTGGACTGCTTCCACATCCTTGTCCCTGACCAGATGTCCCCATTCAACAGAATGGTGACTTAGCTCTAGGTTGAGTCCCCTAGTGCTAGACCAGTTCCACATCCAAGTCCTTGGCCAAATGCCTCCATTCAATAGAATGGTTACTCAACTCTAGGATGAGTCCCCCAATGTTGTAATGGTTCCACATCCTGGTCCCTGACCAAATGTCCCCATTCTCTTCAAAGAATGGCTCTCGATGCTACTCAAAAAAAATCAACAGATGATCCTATTCAACTCCTAACTAAGGGGTAAGAGATGGCCAGGTGCATCTAAGGAATATCTAAACAGAGGAGGTTGTTCCATCTGAATGCCCACTCACTCCAAAAAGTTTGAGACTCCCACAAACCATCCTCGAACCCGATCTTTTATATGCCCATTGCCAAGTATGGGCATTGATCACCCCCTTTCGTCAAGTCGACAAAGCTTTGAATGTGATGCAAATAGCATACCAGACTGAACATTGTCTCAAGTCGAGAGGGTTGAGCTCCAAACTCTAATAGGATGATGTGTTGCGAGACTATCTGCTTGCATTTAATGATGCGTCAAGGTAGAAGGATCTGAACTCTCTTGACTAAGGCTTAATCAAACTCGAGCAATCCTAGTCCCCAAATCTCTAAGCCAAGAGAACAGTGGGCTGGATAAGGGAATCCATGCAGGATATCTTGGACGAGATGTCCTGAAAATGGTGTCTAAAACACTATCTTTTGAGGAGGGCTAAGGCCCTGTAGCCCTTAATGACTCAAGGTTGGAGGGCAAGTCCTGATAATTACACCCCCAAGTATGTGTAGGTCCTCGTGATCTCAATATCCTCCTCTCTGAAGAAGAATTGAAGGTTTGAGAAATTCTTCTTCATCCTTGTTGTCACACAACTTTAGTTGTCCCTAAAGGTATCCCATCCAAGACGGTAGAGTTGATGGACAACTAAAGAGGTGACCTAAGAAGTGCAGCGTTTCCCAATGCAAGCTAGGAGTCACGTCATCCGAGGCACTCTTCACTTTAGATTGTGAAGAATCACAACCAAGGGGGAGACCCTATAACCAATCAAAGAAGATTAGCCAAAGCAAAGGTTCATAAGGAAATGTCTAAATTGAGTTACGAAAACCAATGCAAGCTTAGGTGAGCCCAAGAGTTTAAGTGTGGTTAAAGAGGCTTAAGATATTAGGAATATTTCAACCAATGAATGAGTTAGGCCACCTAGGAGGACCAAAGAGATAGATCTAACACCATGAAATACACAAGTAGTGCCCACTTCCTTAAAATAGGGAAATGATTCAAATGGGTCCCACAGGGTCAAATTAGGGGTGATATGGTGTTAAGGGGTGTTTGTTGATGTGGATCTATGGATCCAAGGTAAATTAGACACACCCACTTATGGGATCTTAGCATATGACACAATCCCCAAGGAGTGCGAATTGACCCAAGGAGACTAGTGCCTTTAGAAACGAGGGGCAAATGGAGTCCAAATTATGCCAAATTGTAGATCAGGGTAGTTAAGGCAATTATCAAGGTGGGTTTTAAGTGGCATGCCCCAAGGTAGGCTAAATCTCCATAGATCTAAGCTTGAAAATGCATCACCCAAAGACCCAAGTGGGGCACAACCCTCAAAATGAGGAATGGGGCCCAGAAGGCAAAAATCAAAGGAGTGAAGCACTAGGGGTAGGTTATCAAATGAGAGTGCAAATCAAGCGAGATCTCACCTACCCAAGTGAGAGAACTAGCAAAACTCACCCAACCAAGGAGTGCGACCTCACCCAAGGAAAGCTAAGTGCCTTGGAAAATGTGTCAAATGAAGCTCAACTGCCACCAAACTATAGATCCGAATTGATGTGGATGCTATGGAGGTGGGTCCCTTTTATTATTCCCAAAGACAAGCTAGATCCAAGTAGATATAGAAAAAAGTGAAAAATGAGGGTTTTAATCAATGAGGGTTCTAAGATCTAAGAGAATAGATGGATAGGATAGAAGAATTTCATACCTCATGGAGCATACCTGGAAGATGAAGATGGAAGAGGCTTGTGACGAGGATTACTTCCCACAAAGATCAAATGCCAATCAAGGACACAAAGATCAATCAGTCAATCAAGAATGGAAAGAGATGCATACAAAGAGATGAGAAACATGAATTGTTGGTACAAAAGACAAAACAACTCCCTATCACCCAAAACATCCTCTTGAAGCTTGAAGGGTAGGCCTCCCCACCAATTCGCACCCCTCCAAGACATCTTCTTTGCCTGCAAAACAATGTTAGTTGAAGATAAAATCAAGATGGCCACCAATGTCTGTCAGTGCAGAGGAAGAAGCATTTACAATCACCACAAGCATTCCAATTCCAAGATCCAAGATGCCCAAGAAAGTATTTTTATTCCAATAGCCAAGAGCCAAAAATCTCTATATCCCTCCCCTCTTTACAATGAGAAGCTCTTTCCTTTAAATAGGAATGAGAGATAACAAAATCTTAACCACCTTTCAAATGGATAGCTAAGAGTAAAAGATCAAAATGTTCTAATCAACGGTTGAGATGAGCTCAACATAAAGCACATGGATCAATACAATAATATAATATATTAATGGACTAAATCACCCTAGGAGAGGGGATCCCACTCAATAAAAATGAATAAAGCTCATGGTGGGTCCAGGGGGTATTAACTAACACCCCTAGTGTGTCCCCATGGCACAATAAAAATAAATATAATTTTTTTGATGCAAAATAGTGCCTCTCTGAGAAAATCGTGAGCCTCCAAAAGCTCCAGAAAATCATACAATATGGCAAAGAGATGGATGTGGGTCCACCCAAGTGCTGAAACTACTGGAGAAGGAGTGGAAGACATCACACTCATCATTAAACTCATCCCATGCCACTTCCTTGCCTCAGTAGCCCAAATCGAATTCTTCAGTAGCCATTTTTATTATTTTCAATCTGCCTCAAGAAACACGATATGGCCCAAACTGCCTCCTAGAGTGTCAGCGTTGTCAAACTAAGCTCACCAGGCTCTCTGGGAGGGGGGTAAAATAGTAAAAAAAAGAGGTTGGACCACCCCCTCCTCATACAACGCCCTAGGTGAACCAATCAACCTCTCTGCTCTGACAGGCCATTCAGCATGGCAAAACTGCACTCAGATGGTATACTGAGACAAATCATCACTGTAACTGCCTGGAACTGAAAACAAGTTGTCTCATTGGACTCAAAGAGTCCAAATCCATCTAATATGCATACTCATACACCCTACAGATCTCTGCATGATTAGGAATAATATCCAATATGCCCAGACAGATAGAATAATAAACTGTAAATGATCAAATAATAATATAACTCAGGCTAACATCAATCTGCTGCAAGTGTTTAGAGGTTAAGATATGCTCTACAAATCATTCAAATAACAACTATAACAAGTAGCAATCATTTCACTAGCGATCTATCAACCAAATATAGAGTTTCATTAATTTACTATAACTCAAACTAGACTTTCAAGACCATACTCACTTCATAGTTGTAATCATTTTGCTAGTGAAGGGTGACGGCTAAAAATCCACTGGTTAAGCTAAAAGGGTGACTACCAACCCGACACTGTGACACTTTGGATATGGAAAGGGGATACTCACTCTAGCATATGTCGGACAAGCAAGAACACAGGGGATGCCATTGTCTCACAAATGGATAAGTTACGTTCGAAGGTGCTTATTCACCTTGACAAATGCTCACAATCGAAATCAAATACAAGTGAGGCCAGCAATCTTTAGATATAACTTTTTAAGAACCATTGCTTTTTGGGACTTCGAATTTCCATAGCCTTGGTCCATGCATTAATTACACAGATTTTATTATTGAGGCTTCATGCATTCATGTATGTTTAAAAACACTACTTTTCATGAATGGTTTTTTACAAGATATTCATTTCAATATACTTCATAGCCAATTTCATCAGGCTTGCCTTGCATTCATGTATGTTCAAAAACACTACTTTTCATGAATGGGTTTTTTATAAGATATTCATTTCATTTCCAAATACATTGTATTGATGGCAGTGCTATTTGCTTCAGGTTTAGCCAACACAACCTAGGCAACTCAAAGCCGAGACATAAATAAACAGGGAAGCTTGTCCAACACAGAGGCTCTAGTGGGGAAAGGTCCTCCATGCCATAAGTCAAGTATTAGTATGTCGAGCTAAAAACATAATTGGAAGGTAATGGATGGGTGGAGATAGTGAACAATGAAACCAACACTAGCAAGCCAAAGTATGGTGGGAATGATCACCTTTATTATCCCTAAGGAGGGTAAGTCCAATGAGTATGGGTCAAGAATTTCCAGGTCTAGGTAGGGACATACATACATAATATCAATACATCCAAGTCCACATATTTATATGACCACCAGATCATAACAATAAATGCTAAGACATGTCACAAGAATTAGTATAAAAGCAATAATAACCATAACACAAGATAATATCTACGGAGTCATATACATGTAAATAACGAATCTGAAACAACATTTGTTTAATGAGAAACTTCTACTGCAACTCTAGGCAATACTAACTACTCTATGAATGGCTAAATGGCTACATCAGTCCTCAAATCTGAGTGTCCTGAGACTCAGTCATGGCATGGGAAAGTACTACAGTCCATCATCAAATAATGATCCATTATAGATGCTCATCTCAACTATAGAAATAATAGATCAATGCTATGAGCAATGATGCTAAGAAGAAGCACAAGAAATAGATCTTGCTACTAAGAATTCTCACAAGCATACACAGGAAAAATAGAGAGAAGAAAAGAGACTGAATCACATGAATGAAGAGATGAATATTGGTGTGTATCCTTCCATTGTATAATGATGAATAATAGTGTACATAAATAGTACATCCCTCATAGGAAAATCGAATTGTATGGAAACAACTCATAAAGCTCAAAAAGGCTAACTTACCAAAATATAGCAAACCCCCATAGGTGGCTAAAGCACTTCCCAAATCTATCAAGGACATCATGAGTTGGCAAAAGCATGAGTGAGTTGTCAAGGGTGATGGAAAAACATGTTAATCCTAGAAAATGGAGAAAAACTAATGGAGGATGGGTTGGAAACAAAAGCTGTCAGTTTCCTAGTTGACTAGCTTTTATCTTATCCAAAGAAAAGCAGAAAAAGCAGAATAAAGCAGAATCTGCTGTAAAGTGTTGTATACTAATTCTGGATGGTCAAAAGGTGGTCAAGATCAACCCAGAATTAGAAATAAATCATTCCTAGGATATAGATGGCATGTATTGACTTTAAGATGCAAGTGGATGCCAACTAATTAAGCTAGTGGGTGAATAATTAATCAAATAATGATTAATTATTTTACCCTAAGTTGTGAGTGGGTTTAATATATTCCAACACATCTCATATGTAAGGGAACTGACTGGAAAGTGTACTGGAATTTGAAAAAATAGAATATGGTAGCCCGGCTACTATATGTGTGATAACAATCCCATTGAAGATCATAACCCTGGTTTTACCCAAATTAATTGCCAACTATCAAAGATCGCAGAAAAGAGCTAAGGCATCCAATTGTCTTTGTAACCCCTCTAGAGATGAGGCTAAAAAGACCACATTGTTGATAAAGAGTACGATGGATATCAAAACCTGGTGGAGGAGGCACCCATCGCTATAACGCTAACATTAATAAAAGGTCATTAGTCCTTAGTTTAGAAGAAGTTAGGTCAATTATGTAGTACAACTACCTAAGACATGAATAAAAAGAGGATTACCCCCATTGTATCAATTGACTCCAATGTAATAAATGAATATATTTTACTTAAACCTATTACTACCAAATTTCTCATTTTTCTTGAATAGTAAAAAAATCAACATGGAATCTAAGCGATATTGACCGATGAAGAGAGGACCTCATAAATATGATGATGTTGATTGAGAAGAGCATAAATAATAGCAAGTTTGTCTAATCGAAAAGGAAATATAAGGCAAGTCAAATGTAATTGCATTTAAATTGTATAATAACAAAAGTCTAGGTATTACATTAAGAAAAGTACTATAAAGTTTTATTACAAGATTTTCGAATGGTTTCAAAGATACCACAAAAACAAAATGAGAAAAAATACCCTGTGAGAGTAGAGTAGAGTTCATCGTGACATAGATACATGATGAGTAAGCTAGGGTAAAAAGCCTTAGGGGAATGAAATGTATTTCAAAATTGTCCCACTTTATGACATGTACAATTCTGCCTCCAAGCCTAAATCCAACCCACGTATGAGCCAGTAGCAACAATGGGAAGGCCAAGAAACAAACCTGGGAGATAGTTGTTACACTTGAAAGATTAGAAAAGAAATGTTTGCCTTGAGAAGGGTTGGCCTGTGAAGCAATGTTCAAGAACTCTACTTGAAAAGTAGATCAATTTCTTAATTGTTATAATGGAAGGTTAGGAGTGTAGCAATGCTCATTTGTGTTCGGCGATGCATTGGGACACCACTACCAAGTATGATACTTGCCTAACAAAGGGTATTCATCAAGGGCTAGGGTGGTAGTAAGATCATTGCAATGGGATGCCACTATCAAGTATGCTTCTTGATCAACCCAGGTTATGCATCAAGGGCTTTAAGTTGTAGTATGTGTTGAATTTTAACATGTGCAGGTCATTCTTTTAAAAAATTGCAGACTGTAATATTGATAGTACTTGAAAAGTAAACAGCAGTAGGACAAGGACAGTATTCAACCAAGCATCAGACAAATGAACACGTGATTTTTCATGAGGAAACCTTCAAAGGACAAAAACCCCAAAGCATTAGTAATTCATCCCTTAAATGAGATGACTAAGTTTGTTCATGAAAAGAAGAAAATTGATCTCAGAATTCTAGGCTGAATGTACAAGAAAATTTCAAGAATAATGAAGCCCTAGCAGGCTTGCTGCTGCTGCCATATGTTGCCATGTGGAGGGTGAGTAAAAACCGTAACCACCTGTGACCATCAACCTGCTGTCCGAAATTTATTTTTCTGTTGCCCGAAATTACAGTTAGTCTGCTACCCAAAATTTCTGATTAACTGTTGCTCGAAATTGTAGTTTGACTGCTGCCTGAAATTGCAGTTTGACTGTTGCCTGAAATTGCAGTTTGACTGCTGACTACTGCCCGAAGTTTTACTAGTGCCCGAACTACTGCCCAAACCTGTGACTGTTGCTGCCAAGCTGCGTCTGCTGCTGCCCGAGCTGTCTATTGCTGCCCAAGCTGTTGGTTGTTGCTGCAGTAGTAGCAACGAGGGTTGGGCTACTGCCCTAGACCACCAGCAAGGGTAGGCAGCCTCCTTTTGCTGTTGTCATGGCCACCTGGGAACACCAACCTGCTAGAGCAGACTGTGCACAACACAGTGGACTGTAACCAACGGATGGAGAAACCCTAGTGGGGTAGGCTGCCACACTAGGACAGAAGCAAGAAAAAATAAGAAGGAACCCAACCACAAAAGTCTCCTCTCACTAGCAGCGAGTAGGCTCAGTCACGAATTTTCCTCAGTCAAAGAGAGAGCAGTCAAGATGATGAAGTTGTTGTTATATCAAATGAATTGCAGGTAACATTTATTTATAGGCTTTTAAACATTTGAGTTGGTCCCACATAATTAGGAGTTGACATTAGGGCTTGAATCCTTTTCATCTTTGACCCTTTTGACTTTAAACTTTTTATGGTACAAAGGTCTTCTTGTGTTTTGACTTGAGCCACTTGGTCTTTCTTTTGTTGGTCTCATGGACCAAGACTTAGGGTTAGATGGTCCTCCAAGTATTTTGTGGTCAAAGAAAGTGGTCTCAAGGGTCCTTCATGACCACTCAAAGTACATCTTCATAAATAAGGAAAATTACTAAATGCTTTAACTTGATCTCCTCGTGCCACAAAGATCAAGTGCTAGGTCTCTCAACCAGTGGTAGCTAATCCCATAGATCAAGGAGAGGAGTGCATCACGTGCCCACACCCGGTCTAGGGGTTATGGTGATGACTTGGTAACTGCCCAGGTGCCTCAACCCTAAGCTACATCAAATAACTCAATGTCAAATACTTGGCAGCTGACCAAGCGCCTCCATTCTCCCAAAGAATGGCCCTCAGCCCCAAGCTGAGTGCCCCAATCCTAGACTGGTTCAAATTCCTGGTAACTGACCAAGTGCCTCCATTCAGTGAATGGCCCTTAGCTCTAGGCTAATACCCCCAGTCCCAGACTGGGTCAATTTCCTGGTAACTAACAAAGTGCCTCCATTCTCCTAGAAAATGGCCCTCGACCCTAGGTTAGTCCCCCAGTCCCAGACTGGTTCAAATTCCTGGTAACTAACCAGGTGCCTCCATTCAAAGAATGACTCTCAGCCCTAGGGCTGTCCCCCAATTCCAGACTGGGTCAAGTTCCTGGTAACTTACCAGGTGCCTCCATTCTCCAAGAGAATGGCTCTCAATGCTACTTAGGAAAAATCAACAATATGATCCCTACACACCAACACCTAAGGGTTTTTTTGGGAACGTCAAAAGACCATGAGCCTCTTCAAGACTATGGTTAATCAATGGGATGCCTAAGAGATTAGAAAAAGGATGTCTACATTGAGAGTGGGGTTGGCATGTGATGTAATGCTTGAAAACTCTACTTGAAAAATAGATCTATTTTTTGAATTGTGATAATGGAAGGCGAGGACTGTACCTAACCAGCCATAGGTTGTTCATTTTTGTTTGACAATGTCTTGAAATGTCACTACCAAGTATGATACTTGCCTAACCAAGAGTATTCATCGAGGGCTAGTGTGGTAGTAAGATCCTCGAAATGGGACACCACTACCAAGTATACTTCTTAACCAACCAAGTGTATGCATCGAGGGCTTTGAGTTGTAGCAAGATCCCTACACACCAATTCCTAAGGGCTTTTTTTAGAATGTGTTGTACGACCAAGAGCCTCTCCACCACTATGGTTAATCAATCGAATGCCTGATCCTTAGATGTTTTCTATGGGTTAAAGTGAGCCATCTGTTAAGTGCTTTATACTTACATACCCATCACCTCATTGAGCTTCAACCTTGCTCAAGGGGCAGTACCTAAATTAGGAGACTCCGTTGGTTGGGTGTAAAATCAACACTTAGGTGTGATTTTATGATTTCACCCTAGTTGGTGATCTAGTGATGGAGTTTTAGTTTGGACCTGTGGCTTGTCTTCAATGAAGTAAAGGACCCACAGGTGCTTAATGTGTTTTAATTCCATTGCCATTGTTATAGCATTAGGAGTTACTTGATTGCCAAAATGAATGTAATGTTTAGGAGTAAATATGATCTTGCCAATTATATAACAACTTGTTGTTATGGAGATTGATTAGATTAGAATTGATCTTGATTAGTCTAGACTTGGGAGAAGAAAAAATGTATGTGTTTAATTATGTAACACCCTCTTGGGAAGGAGAGCTATTACAAGCTACATAAGAAAGGTTACATTCTATGCCATTCTTGTTTTCTTGTATAACCAAAAATTCACCAAAAGCATTAGCTAAAAGGGCTAAACTACTAAGCAATATAAGTGCACAAAAAATGTAACCCTAGCAATAACAAGATAGAAGGTTACACATCATCGAAAGCATCTAAACAATGAGGGGAGAGGGAAGGCCCATGCACCCATATCAAAGATAGAGGTGGACATAGAGTGATTGGTAAAAACAATGGAGATAGAAGTCAACTCTAAGTTTTGGTCCTTTTTACAGAGGACAAAAAGAAAAGCTACTCATATCAAGATGCTAAAATTAAAAATAAGATTAGATAATTTTATTAATGTGCATGAATGACCAAAAAACGTATGTCAATGGAACTCGAAAGTACAACCAATAGGGGCAAATTGTAGGGTATTGGAGCAACTCCTATAAGTAAAGCATACACTAAAAGGAGCTAAAATACCAAATGAAAGAAGAAAACAAAGAATATAACCTTAGAAATAATGAGCTACAAGGTAACACACCATCAAAAACAAGTGCAACATGAGGAGCAAAAGGAAGCCCATGCACCCATATCAAAGAAAAAGGTGGACATAATGTGATTGAGGAAGATTATGAAGCCTACAAGATGATACCAAAATGATTTTTTCGTTTCTTCCATACATAGAACCTAAAAATTTACATGGAAGAAAGCACTATGTTACTCCTAGGAATCTGCCCTCGTTGTAGTTAAAGAGAATTTATCACCTTATCTAAGATTGTTGAGATTGATTTGGGATTTTGAGTCACTTGAAATCTAATCGATGGGTTCCTTTCACATGATCATGTGATTATAAAATATTTAATGTCCAATAAATGACCACAAATAGGTCAAACGAAAGTACAACAATAGTGTCAATACACTATGGTAGCACAAGAATTGTCCCTAAGTACTAAAAGAAGAGTTGATCCATGATATGTCAAGTTATCTTAGGGAAGCAACCTATTGTTGTCTAAGAATGAAGAACTACCTATTGGAAGGATAAGCCCTAGTCTAGGATCTAAGTCAACAGCTCTGCAAGGGTCTCATTAAAGCAAGGGCATGAGACCTCATGAGATCTCTTTAGTCCAAAATCTATTGGAATGGTGTTGTTGGCTATCGACCCATTGGTGCTCCTATCCACTAGTAAACTAGAAAAAAGAGTGTAATTGCCCGAGTAGTGTCTAATCAGGGGTGTGGCCTAAATATGGACAAACAAACACCCAATGCCCTCATAAACAATTCCAAAAATTGTTGATCTAATTATCAAAAAAAGATGGAGACAAAGTTCTAGGACTCCCTGAAGATAGCACACCAAAAAACATAGTGATCCTTTGACTCGATCTCCTACATGTGGCATCATTGGAATATCTTATCTTCCCATGTAAAATAAGATGCTCAATATCAAGTTGGAGCCTATGAGAGCCCAAGGAGATCCTTGCATGCATCCAATGTCATGGTGTGTACAAGGATTGAACAATAAGGTCATCACTTAGCAACAGGAACAAGAAATGGTCTGTGTAGAATGTCATTTTCAACCTTAGTCCTTCTGGTGGATCAAGCCAAGCAACCTAAACATACTTCTCGTACATACCATCTTTGATAATCATATTCATCTCCTGCTTGTCTAAAAGGTGGCATCTATGGGCTTTCAAAGAATACCTAAAAGGAGGGAGGCAATCCATCGAGATGACTAGTAACTACAAAGGGGATGAGACCTCTAAAAATCAACAAACCCAAGCACAAACTATAGGTTTGATCAAAGCAATAACTACTAAGAAAACATTGGGGACTTTCCTCTTAAACATGAAGATACTTGTGACATTCTCCTATAAGAAGAACAAGGATAGGCAACGTAATGAATAATATATCAAATAAATAATATAATAATAACATCAACAACGACGACAATATGGAATGAAAAGATATATCCTAACTAAGGGACATGATCTAACAAAGGGACATGGCCCACTGACCATAGTGACTTCAGTGAGTATAAATACATCATAACATGGCATTGTAACCAGCATTATCTCCAATTTATCATTTATTTTACATATTATCAGTCCTGTATGGATTTTAATTAATTGTCCTTCTTATGTTGGCTATTACTCAGTAAATCAACCTTGTTCATTTCCAAAGAGAAAAGCAATACTAGGCTTACTGTCCTTCCAACAGATTCTTATGATATGGAAGAGCAGGGAAAGTAAAGTCTTTTGTGTTGGCATTGGTAAGACTGGTTAAACGCCAAAACATCTGTATAGAAAAAAGTTAAAAACATTAGGTTTCACCTACATTCAATCCTTAGGGTGGAATGT
Source organism: Pseudotsuga menziesii (assembly GCA_001517045.1). Taxonomy (NCBI): domain Eukaryota; kingdom Viridiplantae; phylum Streptophyta; class Pinopsida; order Pinales; family Pinaceae; genus Pseudotsuga; species Pseudotsuga menziesii. Next base: position 71,245 of record LPNX010673934.1, on the reverse strand, counting down.
GAACCTCAGTAACTGATATGAGTTTCTATATACTTTGAGAAGTGCTCGACTACTAAAGAGAAGATTCAGGAACTCAACCTAGAAACTCTTAAAACTTAAATTACAATGGAGCAGACAAAACAAGAAAAGAAATCACAGAAATAACATCCTGAGTGAGTAAAGCATTCCGATCACATAATAAGGTTCAACCTATATAGTATAAACATAGAAATAGCAGAAGTGAAATTCAAACTGAATACACCATTGTGATCAAACAAGGTGTTACAGCCCGTCAACATTAACAGCACTAACACAAAAATTATTATAAGCAAACTTAGAACTCAGAACTGCAAAGCCAAACTGCAATGGAAATTACCTGGAGGCTGGGAAATCTAATGATGATGCTCTGTAGATGAGCATTGTTGCCACTCCAACTCCACACACTGCTCCAAGACTCAACCCTAACAGATGCTCCAAGACTCCAACCAAACACAGGCAGGCAGCTCACCAAAGTCCCGCACACAGGCATAATTCTCATGAGGATAAGGTGATTTTTTTTTTTGCTTTTTTATTACTAAATTGAGCAAAACTCAGGCTTCGGTTCACATAGGGGGTGTTGGCAGCAAAATTTAGCAGTTTCTTCATGAGTTTTCGGCCCAACATGACCAGGAGCACACTGAAGCTCCTTTTCTATCAAGGAGCATCCAGACACTCCTCTACAGGCAGGGAGCTTCTGCATGTTTGCAACTACAGAAATTTGATCCCGGAATGGAAAATGCTCAAATTTTAGGGAAAGAAACTGCATCGAGAAAAATCTTTAAAACAAAACAGAAAACATGAAAACGGAATAAGAAAATTACAGAGGACAGCTACTAACTGTAACATAAAATAAACTCAATATAATTGCAGAAGGTGACACATGGCAAGGGCAAGAGAATGAATTTTCAGTTCCACCCATCAGAACTGGGTATTATGTATGCATTTGAGAGCCATACATATAAATTTCAAGTTGGCAGTTCATACTTCGAATTCATTCACTAAACACTCGACAAAGATGAAGGGCCACTTCAGTAAACTTGGAAGTTGGAAAACAATTCTTAAAAGCGGAGCCGGAGAAAATAAAAAAGAAAAATCTGTCTTCAAACATCACTGACAACTGGGACGAGAGAACCCAACATTTATATGCCAGAAGAAAGAATTACTCTCCCTGTTCAAGTGGAAATAGAACATAAAAGGTAGTTTAAATTATCTGCTTACACTGATCTCTTGTATTGCAAACCTAGTCCTTAATACTTACAATATTGCAAACCTAGTCCTTATAATAGGCCATCCACCAAGGTTCAATTACCCTTAAGGGCAACTGTTTTACTCACCCAGAATTGTAATTCCTCTATCTGAATTTAAAGAAAACCCTTGAAAAACAATACTTTAAAAACAGATTAAACCAAAAAAAATTAGTGATCACAAATAAAGTCCGCGTAAAAAATATAGACTAGCGCAAACCCATCTATTCCCCGCCTCGAGGTTGTCCGAGGACGCATGTCCAAGCTCTAATATTTGATAGGTTGAAGGTTGTCCGAGGACGCATGTCCTAAGCTCTAAATTTGATAGGTTAACCATTTGAAGGAACTTGTGAAGTAGAGATGTGCAGCCTCGAGTCTAAAACCTCCAGTTGATGGATCACCCCCACCATGCCCGGAGTGTAGAAGGCAACACACTTCTCTCGGTGCACAATTAATAAATGAATTTAACTACAAGTAGTTATTGCGCCTAAATCCTATTTTCTTCCACAGATAAAGTCCCGGTGTTCCTTAAGCAATTAACAATAGAATTTGAACTGCCCCAAAAAATAAATTAACAATGGGTCCAAACGAGTGAAAATCCTAGGTTTTATATTTGCTGTAAATTGAAAAATACATTAACAAATTCTAGGTTTAATATATGCCGAAACAATACAACATCAAAAATAAGCGAAATTTTAAGCGTACCGGCTTCTTTCTTTATATCTTCTCGTCTGCGCTTCCTGTTCCTGGCCCAGTCCGCGATACTGCTGCAACCCTCGCCGTCAGACTTGCTTTCCGTCGGCCCGGACATGATTTCGATCCTCAGAATGCGATCGGAAAAATTGCTGTCGTTGAACGCGAAGGCGAAATTCGGTGGAGCGCTAACGCCCCCGTTGTACGGCGAGTCGGACTCCATGAACGCCCCTCCTTCACTTCCTCCGATTCTGTTAATATTTCTTGATTCAGCCGTCAATGGCTGAACATCCAAGGGTTCCAATTTCATAACAACAATACCCTAACAATAAAACCCTCCCTCCAGAAAAATCCGCGCACTAGTTAATCATTTGAGACCAGAAGGAAGCGCTACGACGCACTACTTATCGAGCCAGGCGTTGGGCTCTGCGAAATTAATTTATCGAAATCGAGTTGAATTACAAGCGAACCACCTCCAAACTACCCACTCTTTAACGACTGCAATTCCTGTTCGTCTTCCCCAATTATATGACATACGCTTTTATACGACATACTCTTTTATGATTAATTTGTTATTGTTGAGAGATAGGAAACTCTAACTCGTTTGTTGCTATCGACTAGTCAAGTCCACGTGGCAGCTATCAGATTCATTTTAGAAGTTTTGTATTTTTTGTTTTAAGAAAGTGGACTCCATCTCTGGCTTTTGGATATTACAGTTGGATTCGTTGGCTGCCGATGTTGCGACGGCTTTCACTAGTTTTAGCTTCTTTGTTTTTTTTTCTTGATAAATTTTTAACGGGCACACTATCTTAATAATAGTTTTTGGCCCACGGTAGAGATTATTAATAATAGTGAATTAGCCTTTTGGTTCGAGAGCAAGAATTTAAATGGAGTGTGAGTGGTTAAGAGTTCGGCTTTTTTGAATCCAAGGAAATAGGGTAATGATTCAAGATCTAATTTTTTAAGAGTGGAAATTTATCTTTTTATGAATTATTAGTGGGTTATTTTAAGTGGAGTGGTTTTTTAAGATACATTTCGTTAGTTAAATCTCGTTAGCTCATTTTGTTAAGGAGTGGGTATTGTTAGAAAGGCGATCCGGGTTCAAACCCTTTAGGGGTGAGCTAGTTGGGAAAAGACACCCAAAAATCCAGTCATGCTAAGGGTTGGTGTGGCCCACGCAAGGTGCAATCTCCCAGTGATTTTGATGGCTTAGATGCCCCTAGGTTGTGGTTATTCAACCAATGGTGGAAATGCAGTGGCCCCGAGTGACGGACATTTTTTAACAAACAAAAAAGATAAATTTTTCCACCTTTGAAAAGGAAAAAAATTCAACTTTTAATTATGATTTGAAAGTGTTTTGAAGATTTATTATAAATTTAGGAAGTGTAAAAATCATTTTTTTAAATATATTATTAAGATAATTTTTGTTTACTAAATGAGGTGGACCTCCCCTATGTTAAACTTCTCCAAACTTAGAATCTCAAACTTTCTTTGAAAGAAATGGGATACTTATGATGAGTTGAATCGTATCCTTGTTTAGTTACTTCCATGAGTATACGATGGTTTTAAAATGGAATTGTATAATGGTTTTACCAGGGTTGGTAGTGTTTGAAACAACTTTTTTCTTTGTTTGCTTGAATCTTCCTAAAACTTGCAGGAATATAGTTTATATAAATAAAATTCTAACAAACAATAGCTATCACTTCCATGTTTTGTATATATCGATGTGATTATGTGAGTATAACGTTGAATTTGTAAAAAAAATATCTTGATATTCTTATCATAATTAACATTCATTTTTTCAATGGAAAATGATCAAAGTCAAGATCGCATGAATGTGGTATATATGGTTTTAAGTATTTGTCAAAAAATCTTTACACTCGTTTTCATATTAAGAACATTAAAAATAAAAATAAAATAAAATAAAAATAAAATAAAAAATTATATGTTTATACAATTTATTGTTAAAACAATATTTATGTGATGATGATGTTTACCATCCCCTTGAGACTAACAAAGTTTTTTAGAAGAAAAAAAAAAGCCATGGACTACATAATCTTTGAATTGTCAATTTTATAATTGAACATGGTGGAGATGAAAATATCGAGGTTTCATAAGCTAGGGGTTTAGAAGAGTAGTTTAGTTATGAAATTGGGGTTTTGAAGAGTAGTTAAGTTATGAAATTTGGTGAATTTATGTCTTGTATTATTATAGATATGGCACATTAAAATAATGTTCATCCTTTCCCAAGGATAAACATTTTGCACAAATCATTAAGAGAATCCAACAAGAAATGCATGGCATTGAGGATGTTATCTTCTTTCACATTTTGTGTTCCCTCTACTCCAATGTTGATCATCTCACCAATTTATCTACAAAGTTGGGTGAAGCCCTATTTAAAAAAAATATGGGGCATTAAACTTCATCCAATCCCCTAATCCTCGTTAAATCTCATGAATTCTCAATTAATCCTCGAGCATACAAATATCTCCATGGGAAGGCCATGTTGCATCGGTATTAATGTTCACGGTAGATTGAGGGAAGAGACATTTAGGACAACTCGGCCTTCGCACATGCTCCACTGTATCATTGACTCAAATTATCAAAGGATGGCTTCATCTACTCTAAACGCATTTGGGATTGACCCTTCAACTAGGCTTGTGTGTGGTAGATGGTGATTAACCTTGATTGGTGTCAAGCTACGTAGCCGCTTAGGTCAATGGGATTTGCACCCAATTGCTCCTTATTTTAATGGTTTTACCATATAGTTAGTTAAGATTTTGATCCACGTCTCACTATATGTGTGATTTTTGTTAATCGACCTTGTAAAGTTTCTAGCCTTCCCTTAACTCTCCAAGTTAATTGACCTTAACAAAATGACTTAACAAGAATTGACTCAATTAAAACAATTTCATAAAACAAAATAAAGAGACCTATAAATAAATTTCATAAAACAAAAGTTACCACTTCTCTGTTTTGTATATGCCAATGTAATTATGTGAATATATAACGTTGAATTTCTTAAGATCATCTTGATATTTTTTTCATCTAAAATGTTTTGTTTCATAAATAATATTTCTTTTCAATGGACAATGGTAAAGGTCAAAGTCACAATCCAATGAATGTGGTGTATATGTTTTTTTATTTTTGTAAAAGAACTTTTCGAGTACTTTTCGCATATAAGAGCATAAAACAAATTTATTTTATATAATTTATAAAAAAAATCTTTATGTGATGATGTTTATTATCTGCTAAAGACTAATGCAGTTTTTTTTAAGGAAATAAAAAGAAATAAAAAGACATGGACTACATAATCTTTGAAATCTTTGAAATGTCAATTTTATAATTATATGTTGGAAATGAAAATATTGAGGTTTCGTAAATTAAGGGTTTTGAAGAGTAGTTAAGTTATGAAATTTGGTGAAGTTATGTCTTGTTGTATTATAAATATGGCACATTAAAATGGTGTTCATCTTTTTTCTGAGAATAAAGATTGTGCAAAAAAACATTTCACTTTTTGTGTTTCCTCAACTTCGATGTTGATCATCTTGCTAACTTATCTAAAAGGTTGGATGAAGGAATATTTTAAAAATTTGATGGGGCATTAAACTTCTACTCCATCCCCTAATCCTCATTAAATATCATAAATTTTTAATTAATCCTCAAGCATATGAATATCTCCATTGGAAGCCATGTTCATTGGTATTAATTTTCACGATAGATAGAGTGATGGGACATTTAGGATAGCCCAACCTTCACACATGCTCCAATCTATTATCGACTCATATTATCAAAGGATGGCTTCATTTACTCTAGATGCATTTGGGAATCACCCCTCAACAAGGCTTGTGTGTGGTAGATGTTGGTTAACCCTAATTGGTCTCAATCTACATAGCCCGCTAGGTCAATGGGATTTGAGCCCAATTGTTCCTTGTTTTGGTGGTTTTGTTACTGTATGCACTAGTTAGTTGGGATTTTGATCCACAACTCACTCTGCGTGTGATTTTTATTGGTCAACCTTGTTAAGTTTCAAGCCTTCCCTCAGCTCTCCAAGTTAATTAGTTTAGTGTTTAGATGCCCCTTACTCTTGTGTCTCTTTCCTTACAAACATATGTTTGTGGAAGCTGTGTTTTGTGGGCCTATCCTAAGCCATCTCTCTTCTTGAATTTGCGAATGGCAAAGAATTTGGCTCAACTTTGATAATTTGAACAAGCTAGCGGCTTCTTTAAAACTTGAGGGCACTTCACTATTGGGGTCATGACTTCTTAATTATCAATTATGGGTATTACAACTCACCTCAACTGAGGGGGCATTGAAGCTTGTAGAATGGATGACAACCACCCTACCTATCACCGGGACATTCAAGAGTTAAGAAGGTTTAGTTGTCGATAGGAGGACCTTATTAAATGCAACAATACCTCCATTTTTTTAGTCATGACAAAGACCCGAGAGCTTGACAATTTGCAAGCCACAATGCAATAACAATGAGTATCATGTTATCGTAGCAAAATAAATAAATTCAAAATCTTGAAGAGGGATGTGCTAGGTTGAGAGCAATGGTTCAAGAGCTCAGTAAAGGCTCCACTATTGTTTCGAATCATATATGAATGGGATTCCTTCCAGTGACATGACATGAAGAGGAAATAGTTTTCCACTCCCAAGATGACTTAGAGATGGACGAGATGGAAGCAAACCCTCTAGACTAGGCCCAGGATGATGTGATAGGCATATTTGTCTTTCAATATGTTTTGTAGTGGTTTGTTGCTTGCAGAAGTCTTTATCAGGATCTACACTATCAACGTAACCTTATTTTGTTATGTAAAACCAATCACTAGGTTTTATGAGATAAGATACATAATATTGACAGGAGCGTGATCTTTTTGGAATTGTTGGTGCCTCCACCTCGTTTTGTATTTTCTAGATATTCAACTATGCTACAACATCCTTTAATACAATCTTTAAATAGTTTTTATTTCAAAGAAACAATGTTTTTTTTTAACAAGAACGGTTATGTTATATTGAAAAACTCAGCATATAAAGTGTTGATCAAGGAAGAGCATTACAACAAACAACCATAATCCCAGCTTCTGCCAGTCAGATAGCCCACATCGGAACTAAGGAGGAGTATCAATACTGACAACCGAGTTAACAACAAGCTCATGAAGGCCAACAGCAATAGATTTGTTGGCTGTCAAATCTGCCAAAACATTTAGATTTCTAAGGATATGGAAAAAATTTATCTTCTTGAACGTATTAGCTTTGGATCTTATTCTCTTAATCAGTCTTGCTGTATGGTCATTCTTGCTCCTGTTTCCCCCATTCAACGCCTGAATAATTAACTTAGAATCTCCAAAAACCATAACTTCATCCACTCCTTTTTCCTTTAGTTGAATGAGACCTTGCCAAAGCCCATATGCCTCTGCCATATTATTGGATTCATATCCAACATTCCAATAGTATTCAGACTCAACTTTCCCTCCAGGATCAATGATAACTCCTCCCCCTCCCGCTCTTCCTGGATTCCCTTTGGAGGCCCCATCAAAGAATAGCTTTAAAATCTTCCTTTCTCTAAGCCAGTTCTCAAACTGTGTCTTGTCCATCCTGATCTCCTAGTCCTCCAACTTATTAACAGCCATAATATTTGCAGCCTTGATGTTAAGACTTTGCATCCAGTTTCTTTCATTATCAATCAGGTTTTCTGTATTGTTTGGGATCTTTGAGATGCTAACAACCTCCTTGAGCAAAGGATTAATTTTGATAGCAATCTTCCACGCTGGCTAATTTTTATCCTGAAAGATTCTATGATTTCTTTCATTCCAAAGACACCAGCAGATTATTTTGGGAAGTTTCATCCAACGGGCCTTCAAACCTTTTTTATTAGTCAGCTCTCCTTGATATAATTTGTCCCAGTTGAGAAAACAGACTTGAATTTTGTCCGGTAAATGCATTCCGTCTCCCCAACGGTTCAACACATCCTTCCAGACTACAATGGCATATGGACATTTTAAGAAAAGATGACCGATATTCTCGGAGTCTTCAACACATAGAGGGCAGCGAAATGGCCCAACAAACCCCTTTTTCTCCAAATTCTCCCCCGTAAGAATTCTCTCATGCAGCAACGTCCAAGTGAACAGCTCAATCTTCGGTAATGTGCTACTCTTCCACAGATAGTTCCATAACGCTGGATTGACCGGCACAATAAAATTTGCTGCAAAACAATGGTAGCCCTCAGTCGCTGTGTAATTGTCGGATCCCCATCCACATCTATCCTTTCTGAATTTAGCTAATGGAGCAAGCCATGCTAGGTGGTTAAATAGCAGTTTTCGTCTTCTTCTAACTCCTCCGGGCACACTGGAAGAGCCCATCCAGCCCAGCAATTAGTTTCTTCGGTCTCCCATTGAGAGATATCCCAGATAGTGTTATATCGCAACAAATCCATCCAGCGTTGAAGTCGTGGTAGATGAGGAGGCAATTTGCTGAGTATCACATCGTGCCACAGTGTGATAGATTTTCCATTTCCCGGAGTCCAATGCAGCTCCTCTCTGAAGTGAGGCAACGCCTTGATACATATTTTATAAATTGGAGATCCTTTGCTAGTAATACGATCCCCATCCAGGCATCTCAGCCTCTGGCCTGGGAAATATTTACGTCTCAACACACGGCTGCACCAAGATGGATTGGGGTCGAGTATGCTCCAGAGTAGCTTGGATCCCATGGCTAAATTTTGGGTTCTTAAATCTTTGATGTGAAGGCCACTCTCTAATCTGGGTAGTTTGACAGTTTTCCAATTAACCAGAGCAAATTTTTTGCCCCCATTGTCCCCACCTTGCCAAAGAAAAGATCTCATCAGACCTTCAATCTGAGTTATAATTTTAACTGGTGCAAAAAGCAACGAGCATTGATAAATCAGGAAGCTATTCAAAACTGCTTTAATAAAAATTACCTTCCCAGCTAGATTTAACCAGGCAGTCCCCCAACCGGTGATTTTCCTTTTGATTTTATCCACTATAGGATTCTAGGCAGATCTCTTGTACTTGGATTTGAAAATAGGAACCCCTAGGTAGTTGAATGACTCCCAGGAGACAACTCCATCCATATTAAGAACCCGGGAGATATCTAGCATTTCCCTGGGATTAATATTCCAACCATATATCTGACTCTTCCTTAAATTGATTTTGCTGCCAGAGGTTTGATAGTAGCGATTCATTTCACTCTTGAATTGGCGGGCGATTATCTAACTAGCTCCTCCAAGCAAGATAGTATCATCCGCGAATTGCGCATGATTGATGTCTTTTGAGCCTCTAGCCATCCTGATGCCTGGAATTACCTGGCATATTCCAGCTGAAAGCTTAGTACAGAAGCCTGAATGGCATAGAGCAGGGGGGAGAGCGGGAATCCTTGCCTTAGTCCTCTTGAGGCTTGGAAGAAGGGGCCAACTCTTCCACTAACTAACGGGGCTATCCATGGCTTGCTGATACACGCTTTGACCCAGTTGATAAAATCTGAGGCGAATCCATATCTCTGCATTACCTGAAATAGGAATGAATGACTGACTCTGTCGAAGGGCATTTGCTAAATCTAGTTTCACCGCCATTCCTTTGTCTCCATTCTTCAGACTAGAATGAATAGCCTCTTGGACTAGGATGACATTGTCCCAGATCTTTCTTCCTTTAACGAAACCACCCTGGTTCTCCGGAACTAGGTAAGGAAAAATATTTTTTAATCTGCCAGCCATGATCTTAGTAATTATTTTGTAGCCAATGTTGCACAAGGATATTGGCCTGAACTTGTCAAAAGACTTAGCGTCCTTCTCTCTAGGGATGAGAGCCAGAAAGGCAGAATTTGTATTGCCTCCAATTTTACTACACCTCTGAGACTTGGAGATCATTTTAAATAAATCATTTTTTACAATGTCCCAAATTTTTTTTATGAAGTTAGCATTGTACCCGTCTGGACCCAGAGCTCTATCATCCTCCATGCCATTGACGGCCTTCTTGATTTCCTCCATAGTGATACTTTTAATCAGAGTGACGTTGTCTTTATTCTTCACTGCACTAGGGACAAGACTCAGAAGTTCAGCGTCTTCAGTAATTGGCTGGGCCGTGAACAAATCGTGGAAGTGCTTAGACGCTTCATTTTTTATGTCCTCAAAATTGGTAATCAGCCTGTCATTGGTCTGGATCTCAGTCACCCGATTAGAATTCTTTCTAGCCTCAGCCAACTTATGGAAGTAGCTAGTATTTCTATCGCCGTCCTTTAGCCATTTGCACCTGGATTTTTGTCTCCACCATTCAGACTCCTGCCTGCATGCAGCATGGAGATCTGATTGCAACTTGATCTCCATTTGGATGTCTTTAAAGTCCACGGTGCCAACCTCTAAATTAGATTGGTGGATCTCCAGCGCAAGGGCAGATTGGGACTTGGCTTGGCCTAGTGGAGGAATCGATTTAGCCCAAGACTTAAGCATCTTCTTTAATTGTCTTAGTTTCTCCTCCCAAACAAAGAAGGGAGACCCTGTGACCGGTGGAGACCAAGACTCGAAAACAATTCTAAGAAACTCAGATCGTTTGAACCACAAAGGATTGAAGCTGAATGGAATAGGGCCCAAGTTCTTATCATTCCCCATCTCGAGAAGAATAGGCTTATGGTCCGAACCTCCAAACGATAGGATTTTAGAGGACAAATTCAGGCCAAGCAGGAGGAAAGTGTCCTGGATCAGGAAACGATAAAGTCTAGCAGCAATGTGCCCGAGCCCGGTCCTTTTATTATTCCATGTATATTTTCCTAAAGAAGGCTTTACATCCATGAGGTTCCATTCTAGAATGATGTCATCCACCATTTCTCTGATAGGATCTCTAACCAGGGAGCCTCCTCTTTTTTCATCTTGACTAAGGATGACATTCAGGTCCCCAGCAAGGATAACATTACCCTGCAGGTTACTCCTTTCCTCACGAAGGAGATTCCAACAGATTTTTTTTTCAACAAACAAATTAGGTGCATAAATATTGCCTCAGCTGGGTGAGAATCCAGAAGGTGTTGTACTTGATGTCAACAACCTCAAACTTCTTGTCATCCCACAGGGTGCCAATGCCTCTGGATGCGCCCCTTGAACTAATTGCAGCTTTGCCTCTTTTTTTCCAGAATTTCATACTAACTTGGAGAAATACGTCTTCCTCCATTTTGGTCTCTTGGATCAGAAAGATGTCCGGTTGGTGAATAGATATTAAATCAGTCATAGCTTCTTCCTTAGATTTGCTACCGAGACCTCTGCAGTTCCAGGAGAGGACCTTCATTGCTTACTTTTGGTGACCAAAGGCATCCCTTTCTGGGCATGCACCTGCTGGTGGGTATTCCTTGTGTTTTTCAGCAACTTTTCCAGATTTAACTGGGACCCTTGCAGCTTATCCTTGTAGGTAGCTTGTTCCCTTACTTCTTTCTTGGATTTCCTTCCTTTGGTTTTAGTCAGTCTAAGGGTAGACAACTCAATTTCCCCTTCCTCCTCTTCCTCTTCTTCCAATTCTGGTTCTTCCTCTGATTGACCCATGTTGTCTCCTTCTTTTAACGCTATTGTACCTTTGTCTTGATCTTTCCCTTGATGGTCTAAGATGGCTGCTTTCAACTCCTTACTGTCTCCAATACTAGATTTCTCTTCGGCTTCGTTTGCTTCATCCCTTGTTTCATTGATTACTTTAGTATTGGGGATTTCTTGAGATCGTTCAAGGGAGGTAACACTGGTTTCTCTATTCCCCTCACCCTTCTTTGGGGCCTCATCTGAAAGGTTTTTAGGTTTATCCCTATTTACCCTATGCCATCCCTTTATCTTGTTTTGTTGGATCTCGGGCTTTTTGGGGCAGTTCCGGATGAAGTGCCCATATTCATGGCATCCTCTGCACTCGAATGGGAGTTGTTCATAATCAAGCTTTTGGAAATTGGCCCAGTTCCCCACTGTTAATTTGATAGCTTATGGCAGTCCATCTTCAAGGTCTACCTCAACGCATATGCAGGAATATGTATATTGGTCCTTGGGGCTGGCCATGTCTATGTATTTCCCTAGGACATTCCCAATAGCGTGAAGAGATTTGGGATTCCAATAGTGCATAGGGAGATTTGGGAGTCTGACCCAGACCGGTACAGCTTTGGGGATGTCAGCCTCGGGATCCAAGTTTGGAGTCCACCCATTGACATAGAGACCTTGTGGCCCCATGAAATATGGCCCATTCCTAAAGATTAAGTCTTTGTCTTCCTTGGATTCGAAGTCGAAAAGGAAGTAACCCCTTCCAACAGAGTACAATGCAACATTTTTTGAGATCAGGGGCCTCTAGTTTCGTTGAATCTAGCTGTCAGTAGTTTTTTGGTGAGGGTCAGAGCCCCGTGAATTGATCGATCAGAGTTCGATCTACCAAGGAAAGGGCCACCCGGATTGTTTCTTCCGAAGGTAGGGCCACTTCCGGCATGTCTTCTATTATTTTGACAATTTTCGGGGTTCACCTTTGCCATATTTATGGTTCTGAGAAGCAATAAGTCGATCAAAAGCAATCGAGAACTCAGAAGGCGAATCTATGCCCACCCCAGATGCCATCGGCCTACCCCACCAGGGATCCAAGCACTCAGCGCATGATCAAAACTCCCTTCGAGGTGGAAGCCCCGACAGTGACAGACTGGCCACACAGCCCTGACCTCCTCACAGCCTTCGCCAAAAGAGCAGGCTCAAGAGAGAGGGCTCGGCTTGGGTCTGCAGCAATCTTCCTTGGGCAACTCCCTTTCAAAGAAACAATGTTGGAAAACTAGTTTTGACCACTAAAATTATGATTGATCAAAATTAAAAATGTGTTTATTCTATCACCACAGCGCATCTAAATTAATTTCAAAAGAAGGAAGCACTGTTGGAGATTAAGAATAATTCCATCATATAATCATATCCATCTAAAAAAAAATCCATCTTTCACTACAAACAATTTAACTTCTCAATTGTATTGTTGACATTTGGAAAAAAAAATAATCCAAGATGTTATTATGGACTATATAGTTAGTGGATTTACTATTATAGATTTATACTTTCTATAATCCACTCTTACTTATCCAATCATTGGTATCTTCTTAAAACAAGAACAAAGTTTGCTACAATGAAATGAAAAACATAATAGTGGTGATGTTTGTAGTGAGGCACAACTAACTCTACTAGTGAATCACTTTAAAACTAACACAATGGTGTCAAGCTAAATCCATTCACAAGTAATATATTCTAAAAACATGAACAAAATTTGCAGCAATGAAACGAAAAACAAAACAGTGGCGATGTTCGTAGCGAAGCATAATCGACTCTATTAGTGAATCACTTTGAAACTAACACAATGGTATCAAGAAAGATCCATTCACAAGTGGATTCATGCACCTAGTCGATTAACACACAACTAATATCAAGGAAGAGCTAGGTTCTTCCAAGGTATTAAACTATGGACATTCACTTTAGTGGAGATGTTTATCATGAAGGCTCGTAACTAACTCCAATCTATCTTGCATACCATCCTCGAAATGAGAGGTAGTACCAAGTGGATTTAC
>LPNX010673934.1:36307-57704 GCA_001517045.1 Pseudotsuga menziesii | reverse complement strand
ATACATGTATATGTACATATACACATGTATATATGTGTGTGTGTGTGTGTGTGTGTGTGTGTACACATGTGTATGTGTGTGTGTTATACTCCTCACGTAGGTTCCAATCCCCAACTAGATGTGCATGGTCTAATTGATGGACTAATTGAATTGTTGGTGGCTCCTCCTCATTTTGTATTTTCTATATATTCAACTATGCTACAACATCCTTTAATGCAATCTTTAAATAGTTTTTATTTAAAAAAACAATGTTGGAAAACTAGTTTTGACTGCTAAAATTATGATTGATCAAAATTTTAAAAAAAAGTTTTTATTCTATCACCACACCGTCTAAATTAACTTCAAAATAAGGAAGCATTGTTGGAGATTAATAGGCATTCCATCATATAAACCATATCCAGCTAAAAAAAACTCCATCTTTCACTACAAACAACTCAACTTCTTAATTGCATTGTTGGCATTTGGAAAAAAAATCCAAGATGTTGTTATGGACCATAGAGTTGAAGGATTTACTATTATAGATTTATACTTTCTATAATGCCACTCATACTTAACCAATCATTGGTATCTTCTTAAAACATGAGCACGATTTGCAACAATGAAATGAAAAATATCATAGTGGTGACGTTTGTAGTGAAGCATAACCAACTCTACTAGTAAATCACTTTAAAACTAACACAATTGTGTCGAGCTAAGTCCATTCACATGTAATATCATCTAAAAATATGAACAAAGTTTGCAACAATAAAACAAGAAACAAAATAGTGGTGATGTTTGTAGCGAATCATGACCAACTCTATTAATGAATTGCTTTAAAACTAATGCAATGGTGTCAAGCTATATCCATTCACAAGTGGATTCATGCGCCTAGTCGACTAACACACAACTGACAACAAGGAAGGGATAGGTTCTTCCAAGATTTTAAACCATGGCCATTCACTTCAGTGAAGATGTTTTTCATGAAGGCTCATAACCAACTCCAATTTACCTTGTGTACCATCCTCGTAATGAGAGGTAGTACCGAGTGGGTTTCTCTAAGAAACACATTACATGAAATCAAAATCTAAAAAATAATAATTATATGTATGTGTGTATGTATGTATGTAATGCCCCGATGGTAAGCCTCGAACATATGTAACGTTGTTATTTGATTATTATGGTGGCACTACATGCTTGGACTATGGACTATGGACATTATTACTATTATTTTATTATTATATACATATAATTAAATAATGGCTCAACATGGACAACAAACATGGTTGGGGGGTATTGGATTCCACACGCAAGGGGTTAGGGGGGATAGGATTTGTTTCCCTTTCTAACAGTGCTACATCTTTCCTAATTTTGATTCTATTGGACTTTAAGTTCCTAGGACACCTAATTAATGGTCTGTATGCACCCATGCACCATTTATGATGAGAATATTCCCTACCCAAGTTATCATGAGTCAATCATAACAAATTTGGGATGAATTCGAGTTATCTTCAGTCATTTGGAGTGATTTGGGGTAATTCAAGTTGTATTCAGTTAGTTAAAGGGGTTTGGAGTCTGATTCAAGTTATCCCTGGTTAAATAGAGAAAATTTGGATAAATTTGAATTGCATGGGATTGGTATTAGGGAAATTCAAGTCAATAGGTGTAACACCCATGTGTTGACCCTGTTTGCATTTAAATAATATGATGTAAATAATCATGGTGTGGAGCTCAAGGCAAAATCCCCACCATTGATTTAGTGTTTATGTTTCGGTGATTAAGATTTAGGTCGATGGTGTTTTTATGCTAGTTGAACATTATAAGTTTGGACATCACGTTAAATTTGCAAATTTTAATTAAAATCCTACAACCAACTATGTCAATGCAACAAAATGAGATGGGGGCATGATTTTTCCTAAGGATAAGGCGGGGATTAGAAGAGTGGGCATAAATTCGAAAATGGGCAAAGCACCATTTATGGGAAAAACGTTTTTTAAATTTTCTTGGGCAAGAAAACACCCAAAAAAAAAATGGCTACCTTTCCATCATGCAGTCATGTTTCACCTTCCCCTCACGATTTTGGATTGTGTTGAATGTTTTGAAAAGGGGATTCTGGCATCCACGCGGCAAGCAAAACCACTCCGAGTCTTGATCCTTCACGAATTTTCTTGTTTTGTGAATTGTTTTCCTTTTTATGATTTTCTTGTCTGTTAGTCATTTTCTGAATGCGAATGCCCAGAATCCGATTTGTGTTTTTGAATTGAATTACCAACAAACGATTTTGTTTTTGGTAATTGCAGTAGTCGGTGTAGCTCAGGCAAAGCTCATAAATTTGTAATTGCTGTGTGTGTGTGTATTCTTGGCTTCTATTATGTTTTGTTAATCCCAGAACTGAGATCGCTAGGTGTACATCCTCGTTTGACATCTGAACTAATTTGGGGAATGGAAATGGAGTATGGACTTGCTTGATAAACCTAGTGTGTGAAGGAACCTCACAGACCAATCTAGAGGGTTGGTTTTCTTCTTTGCTAGATCCAGTGTAGGTGTCCATAGCTCTAGGTTGAGCTCACTAGATTAGCAGTCAGTCTTTCCACCTCCTTGGCAGCTTGATAAACCCATCTGTTGGCTTGGCTGTGTCTCATGTGAATTCTGGCTAAGTGTAAATCATTGCCTGTGTAAGTCTGATAAACCCAACTAGAAGGATGGCTTGGCTGGTAGCTTGATAAACCCATCCGTTGGCTTGGCTGTGACTTGTATAAACTTTGGTTGTGTGTAAATCACTGCCTGTGTAAGTCTGATAAACCCAAATGGAAGGACAGCTTAGCTGGTAGCCTGATAAACCCATCTATTGGCTTGGTTGTGACTTGTATAAACTTTGGTTATGTGTAAATCACTGCCTTTGTAAGTATGATAAACCCAATTGTGTTGGCTTGGATGAGTTTTATTGTATCCTTAGCTATGGGGAAGTCTGTTAGTGTTCCTTATTCCTTGGGGAAATCATGCCCAGCTCGGGGGTGGCAGTGCTGCTGAGAGATTGATGAGCACACTGGCCTATGGTTGGCTGGAACGTTGCAGCGACATAGCTGGTTACGGGACACACGTCTGATAAAGATAAGTATCTCTTGTGTTTCAATCCCTACAACTATACTTGTTTGTAAATTAATATGAAATGAAGAATGCTTGAATGAAATGTGTCGTGTTTCGACTGTATATTTCATGAATGATGCATCTATGTGTGTGATTACTTTAATGAATTTTCTAAGTTGTTATGAATTTAGATCGGTCGGATTGGTGATGGCATGGATGTTGGAAATCAGTTTTATACTTAGAAATTTTCATGAGCAGATCAAATTTCCGCAAATTTTTCCCTTCCGCAACTTGTAGGATGCGGGATGCTGATGCAGGATGCGGAATGCAGAAATGCGCCTTGCAGAATTTTGGACTCCGCATTTTCCCTTCCGCAACTTGTGGGATGCAGGATGCGGAAATGTCATTTGGTGAAATATGCTTTCCTCATTTTCCCTTCCGCAAATCCCATTCCACAACTTGCGGGATGCGGAAATGCGACTTCCAGAAGTTTGGACTTCACATTTTCCCTTCTACAATTCGCAGGATGCGGGATGTGGAAATGACTATGGTAAATTTTGATTTCCACAACTTTGATCTCTGTAATGACCATTCCCTGTGTAGAATGCAGCAAGAAGGATGCGGCATGTAGGGTGCGAGAGTGAAATTTTGATATGTTTCTGATTCTGCAAGTGAAGCTCTCTGCATTGTTGATTTTCTGCAGGATGATTCTCCACTGTTCGATCTCTCTACGATTGGGGAAGATAAATATTTATACACCGTTTGGATCAAAATGCTAGCAGGAGAAATTCTTGCTTGTGTAGATCTTTAAAGAAAGAAAAAAAAGAATCAGGAATCATCATACAAATGCAGAATCAGAGATAGGTAACTCAGGTAGAAGAGTTGGGTCGCGTTCTCTCCTCTAGGGAGGGAGGGGACATGACAATAGGTAGAATTTGAGTTGTCTCATGTGCATGAGAGGGATTTTGGGGAGGTTTGAGTCAACCTTAGTAATTGTGAGTTATCTCAGTGACTGGAAATGTTTTTTGCTAATGGAATCGAGTTAGTCTAAGGGAGTTTGAGTTGCTATATTTGGAGAACTTGAATAGGTTAGTCAGTGGGCTAGAGAATCCTTTAGTGGTCTAGAGTTTCTCCTCTATAGTCTTGAGTCGGTCTCTTAGAGGGAATTCAAATGGGTCTAAAGGGATTCAAAATACCTTTCATTCATTCATTCTTCCATTAGCAAGTTGGTTGGTTAGTGAGGGATACTTGCTCTTCCTTCAATTAAAATGCCAGAGAGATGATTCAAATGGTAATTTTGCACCTAATAGCCAAGCTTTGTTTGTAGGGAAGGAGACCACATTTACCGCAACTTGTCTTTCGAAAGAGGGTGGAAATCCTGTCAAGAGACTCTATTGGTTGTGCTTTATTTTGTAGGAGAGGGGACAATCCTATGTAAGAGGTCCCATTGTTAGTTTTGTCTTGCGGGAGAGGGGGACAATCCTAAGCAAGAGAAACTGTTGTTGAAGTTTTCTCTTCAAGGAGAGGGGAACAATCATGAGAAAGAAAAATTGTTATTTAAGTTTTCTCTTGCTGGAAAGGGGGGAAATCTTGACAAAAAAAAAACTATTGTTGTGCTTTGTCTTGCAGGAGAGGGGGGAAATCCTGAGCGAGAGAAGTTATTGATGCACTTTGTCTTGCAAGAGAGGGGGACAATCCTGAGCAAGAGGAGTTATTGATGCGCTTTGTCTTGCAGGATAGGGGGATAATATTGAGAAAGATAACCTATTGGTTGCACACTGGTATTCTAGGAGAGGGGGACAATCCTATGAATAAGGCCATATTTGTTGAAGCTTTATCTTCCAGGAGAGGGGGACGATCCTATGAAGAAGGCCATATTTGTTGAAGCTTTATCTTATAAGAGAGGGGGACAATACTAAGAAGATAAAATTAGAGAGAAAGCTTCCTTAACATTTGGGTTTGAGACCTAAACTCGGGGACCTGTTGTAATGTCCCTTTTTGAATTTTTATTAAATAACCAATTTTTTCACTTTTTTCCCCTGTTTCGACCTTCGACTAGTTTTGATGTCTAGGTCTCCAAATTAGCCCAAATTATCCCAAATATTCTTAGAGTGTGTATGACTGATGTTAATACTTAAATATTATGTTTAGAGATTATTTATAACCCTCCAATCACTTCTGCAAACTAGTTTTACATTCTGATCAAAGTAGGAGTCTTTACTAGCAATTTGGGGTACCAATTCCCCCCTAGGTAAATGTTGGAAATGGCTTCTCAAATGCTCCCAACCCCACTCGAATTTCTGAAAAAGGGAAGGGGATGTGTAAGGGGGATTTTTAAAGTCTCATATGCATCATGTTTCAGTTTATACAAGTTTTTATGACTCTTTCCGAAACAGCTCCCAAATCACAATTTCGACCCTTGGGGAAAATGCACCAAATCTTCTCCCAATGCAATAAAACTGAGTAAATGGATTCCAATGCTTAAGTACTGAACATTAGACTTGAAATACATATTACTGACAGTCCATTCATCATACATATATCATAGAGGCATTCCCCCATTCTAAATAATAAGCATTACCATGTCATATATCAAAACAGAGTGGAAATGGTCATTGTTGGCTCATTAAAAGTCATTTTGACATACAACTCTTGGGTATTTCGACTTGAAACTTTATGAGAACGAATAAAATATCATACTGAACTGATTACAATCATAAATACATTAGGGAGAGCTCTCCCAAAGAGTACAAGAGCTCACCCAAGGCACAATCCCTCCATGAGCATGAATATGCAAAGAAAACTGGAAATGGTTGAGAGGAAGTGTTGCAATAGAGAAACCCATGAGATTGGCTGTAGCTTCCACCTAAAATTACAACTCAATTAGAGCTCCTTGAAATACTTGAGTGGCCTCTCCAAACACCAACTTGAATGGGAATCTTTCACTCTCGAAATTGGCTAAGGCAAGAAAACTAGTCATCCACTAGCTCTCACAATTCACAAATGACAATTTTTCAAATGATCAAAATCCCTTCTCTTGGTTGCTTCCTTTATTTTATAAACAACCTTAGCCTTCTAAGGTTCCCAATCCATCCACAAAATCAAGCCAATTCGAATTACGGTGTGTGCTCATGATTTGCCATGTGTCCTTCGTTTCCTAGCCTTCCACCTTCCCCAAAATATAGTTGGAGCCCATTGAGCTTCCCCAATTCCATTAGATCTCTATTGGATGCTCTATTTTGAAATAACATGTTAGATATGTTAGATTTCAGTTTTCATATTTGATTTGTGTCATAGGTGTCATAGCATCTTCATCATTGTTGTCATATAGCCAGGGAATCTAGTCCAAGTGTCTCACTAGCTCCAAAATGACTCTTCCTCTCCCATGTAAGTTACATTTCCTCCCAAATTAGACCTATGATGCATATGGCCAAGTGTATCAGCCTTGTAACTCATCCAAGAACCTTTAGGCTTCCCATGGATTCGAAATTGCAAGAGGAGGATGTCGTGTGACACCAAATTTCTAGCTTGTGTGGGCCCCATAGTCTCCATGCTACATTGCCACTTCAATTTTCTCTTGTATTTATTTAATAAGCTACATTATTAAATATTTATCCCATTCTAATTTCCAAACATCATTTATTATCTCCCTTATTAAAATTCAAATGTATCCATCCAACCTAGGCAACTAGTACGATTGACGGAATTGTCCTTCTGTGCAATCATTTGAATGGGGACATTACAGTCCTCCCCTCCAAAGATTGCTTGTCCTCAAGCAATTTCAGATTTGGATGCTGCAAAATCTTATCCTCTTCCCATGTGGCATCTTCACTTGGTAGATCCTTCCATTTTACTAAGTATTCTTTGATAGTTCTGCTTCTCATTCTCCTTTCCCTTGTCTTCAAAATCTTTTCCAAGACAAGTGTGAGCTGACCTTCATCATCCAAGGGAGGATGTTTCTGAAGTGATGATTTGCTGACCAAGAGCTTTTATAAGACAAGAAACATGGAATACATTATGGATTTTACTCCCTTCCGGAAGTTCCAACTCATATGCTACTTCCTCAATCTTTCAAACTACCTTGTATGGGCCATAGTATCTTGGTTTTAGCTTTTCTGCCCCATTCCTTTTAAGAGATGTTTGTTTGTATGGATTCAACCTCAAATATACTAAATCATTAACCTGAAAGGTTCTTCTTCTCTATGTCTATCTGCATATTGTTTTTGTTGATTTTGGGCAACCTGCAAATTGTCTTTCAAAAGCTTTACAATTTCTTGGCTCTCTTCCACCCAATATTTATCTTTTGGAGCTCTACTATCCCCAAAGATCATCTCAACAAAGGTAAGAGCATCATAACCATATAATTATTTGAAAGGATACATCCCTATTGACATATGAAAAGTGGTGTTGTAGCAAAACTCACCCAAGTGTCACCATTTTTTCCATGCTTTTTGTTGCTCTCCCACATAGTTTCTTAGGTACCCTTCCAACCATTGGTTCACCCTCTCTATTTTTCCATTAGTTTGTGGATGATAAATTGTGCTTGGAGTCAACTGAGTTCCCACCAATCTAAAAATTTCTTTCCAAAAAGCACCCATGAATCTACTATCTCTATCACTTAGAATGCTCTTGGGGATCCCATGCAATCTGAAGATTTCTTTGAAAAAAATATCAGCCACTTGTGTAGCACTGAAAGATGATGTAACAACAAAGAAATGAGATTTTTTTTCAATCTATCCACTACCACATATATGCAATCCTTACCCAAATATCTGGGCAACCCAATGATGAAGTCCATTGAGATACTGTCCCATTTTTGCTCTGGAATGGGCAATGGTTGCAATAAACCAACTGGGCATGCAAGTTTTGATTTGTTTTGCTGACATACCTTACATTCATTCACGTATTTCTGAACATATTCCTTCAGCCCCTTCTAAAAGAATCTTTGCCTCAATTGCCTATAAGTTTTGAAGATCCCCAGATGGCCAACTAGTGGGGAATGATGTGCTTCTTGAAAAATTTTGTACTTGAGATTTGAATATTGAACCAAATAAATTATTCCCTTATAATATATCACCTCTTTCACAATCCTATAGTAATCATCCCCCTTGATTCCATCTAACACGTCACAAGCAAATTTATCTTTGGCATATTCAACTAGTAACATATTTTTCCAATCTTTAGCAATGGCCATAATCGCTACTACAGGATCTCCTATATCCTATGTTATGCTCTAACATTCACTCTTGTGATGTTGCTCAACTATGGAAGAACATAATGCATCAAAAGAATGGATCCCCTTCTTCTTCCTGTGGCCTGATATTTAACATAGTTGCATATCCATCTAGGGTTAATTTTAGGGTTTTTGTTTGCCTCAACTACTGAACAGGGTTAGGTTTTTCATCCTTATAAAATGTTTTTGAAGGCCCACATGTGACTAACTACATGTGTGTGAAAAATGAGAGCTGACATGGAATACACTCAGGATACTGTGGTGCTCAACTATATAAGTCAACTTGTGGGAGGCATAACATCTGCATACAGACTCTAATTGGGGCAATCTTTGGACCATTAGAAATTTATTGGATATTAGAATCACCTCATGGCCCATTTTATTAACGATGGGTTGTTTTACCCCAAAAATCCCATTTAAACCCTCAAACAGGGCCTGGAAGTCTTTAGACCCCAAATCTGCAAAATGAGTCATGCCCTTAAAATGGGCCCTACAAGCCAATTCATTAAATAATTTGACTCCAAAAGCTCAAAGTAAGTGAAATATAATATATTGATCCATTTTGTATCAATCCCCTAGCCTATTTTCCCATGGAAAAATCGACCCGTTTGACAGATTTAAGCACCCAACAGTCTAAACCGGAAATGGTCGGTTCCATACTACATTGTACAATCATGTCTTTTGGCCCTAAAAAGTGAATTAAAAAAAACCAACACTAATAGCAAAAAACCTAACCTTAGTAATAATCGGTAACATTAAATGGTAAATTAAATTCTTAAAGTAAAAGTGTCATTCCCCTATTTTCATTTTCTATCATTTTTTTAATTAAATTTTTAACATTACCATTAATTCTTTGAGGATGTTTGAGAGTGGTTCCACCTCATTGGACTTCATATGCAAAAAGTAGAATTTTAGATCCCATTTAGAATTCAACAGACTTAACAATATTTAGGGTTTCAAGATTACAATGTTTCCACTGGATTCTATCATGTATGAGGGCAGGGGATTGGCATTTAATCAAGCACATCAAACCCTCTATGTACCTCACTGTTGGTGGTGTTGATTGTTTAACTCCTTTGTCACGACCTTAATAAAAATGCACCCTTCACTCAAGCAAATTATTTATTAGGCATGTGAATTTTTTCTACCTTTTTTTAATGCTTGGATTAGGAGGTTTCATCAAAATTGTAGGGTGTCTAATGTGCACAATTATATTTTAGACTAGTAGTACCATATGATAATATTGTAGACACTAGACTACAGTGATTGATTAGTACTATGCTTATTTTTAGACTCTAGGGGCCATTGAGAGCTTCTTTGTTGATGTATTTTGGTTCATAGATGAATTGCACCCGGTACTATTTTGGCTATATGCACCCATACTTGCTATATTCATGACAAAATTTGATTATTTTGTATAATGGTTTGGATTCATATGGATGCACATGAATATATATGCATTTTTACAAAAAATTAATATTTTATGTAGTTTTTCATTGACCAGTTTTTTTTTTTCCGATCTAGTCCAGTTCAGATTTTTGGGCTTTGCCAGTTTGATGACCAATGCAGTCCAAAAAACAAGATGGATGTTGATGTTAAACAAGAAGCATGAAGACTTGGTTTTAGTTTGAAGAAGTATATAAAACATGCATACAAGTCTTAGAAGTGTGCAAGTCCCACTAAATATTTGCCATTTAGTGCGCAATTCCCTCAAAGTTTAAAAGGATACAAAAAACACACATTGACAAAAGAATAAGAAGGTTGAACAAAAAGTAAGGAAGAGGGGTGTCACCAACTTAGAGGAACCCCAACATGTGGACAAAGCAATTGAACAAGGATAGAAAAAATAGTATAATTAAGCAAGACATGGAAATGTTGAAGTAAGCTTGAAGATGGAAAAGACATGGTATTTTGAGTTTACAAGCTTCGTATTGGGGTATCAATGGCTCATTGATCCAAAAGAATTATATACAAAAATGAATTGAATGCATAAAAGTAATGAAGAAGAGCAACATACAATGCACAAATTAGAGGGATGACCAGCACTGAGATGTGTGAAGGACATATATCATAAAATTAGTTTAAGATGAGACCATAGATCGCAATTGTAGATAGTAGATCACTGACATAGTATACTATGAAAGTGGTAGTTCGTAGATCGTTGTACAAGCAAGTCTCCGAGAGCAGATATTGATATTATAGATCACAGATGTTGTAGATTATTGATTGTAGAAGTTGCGGATCACAAATCACAAAAGTTGCAGAAAATCATAGATAGTTGATATTGCAGAAAACCCATATCATAGATGTAATGAAACTAAGGTAGCAATGAGGTCCAGTAACTCTATTTATTAAAAAGTCAGACAACTAGTTGACAAGTGGGCAAATTTACCAAGTAAAAATAGGAATTGTATTAGGGTTTGCAGGAGAAACCAAAAGACAAGTTTGGAGATAAAATGTTCAGATCCCTAAGAACCTGGAATTTGGGCCCTTTTAGGTTTCGAGCATCATTTAGGCTGAATTCTACTACCAGGCTTCTAGAAGTCCCAACCGATGCAAATTGAGACCTTAAAAATCAATTCCAAGCAACCAAATGATAATGAAGATTTAGGAAGTTTATAAGTCTTTGCTTAGGTTGCTAACATCAATATATATAGGTTTAGAATAGGTCTGGACAGTCATAAGAAACGCTAAGGGTCGCACTATGAAAACTAGTCACCGGGATTGTGCAACTAGTCAAATTTCAGTGGTTTCTAAATGCATTAAAAGGGACATTAAACTTATGTTTTAAACATGGGATTTCATCATTATGGTGTTAAATAATGTTCAGAATGGAGAATAAAGGGTATGTACATGTTTAGATACATGAATTTCTTCGAACTGGAAAACTAGTCATTTTAGCAATGAAATCTAGGTAGGGTGTAAAAGATTAATAGGAAACTCAGTCAAAACATATAAGAATGTTACAAAATTTGCAGAGACAATAAATAATAACATAATAGGGCCATGAGAGTCGAAATATTTCTCATAAGAATCTCATAGGTAACCTCTCATAGAAAAACTCCCAAAATATGGCTCCGAAGCTAGGAAACCAAAGAGAATCGATCCTTGAACGTCCCAAACTCTGTGAGTGATATGAAAGTGGTATGAACCTGATATTAAAAAATATATTATACAATATAAAATTATACATATCATACTGGGGTCCAAATTCCCATTACATTACTCCAAAATTGCCAGAACTTCATAGAAATGAGAGAAGGAGAGAAGAAGAAATGTCGTTGATAGGAGGCCTCCAAGCTCTTCTGGATGATATTATAGTGGAATTAAATATAAATAAACACCACAAATTATATTATTCACTGGTTTCCATGATTTGAGAAACTAAAACACAAGAAACATTGGCTAAGGGGCACATCACCCAATGCTCCAGTTGAGGCACGACACTCAACTGCTGAGAGAAACTCTCAAAATCCAAAACAAAAATGATCAAAAGTTGCGAGAGGGGTTTGTTATCATTGTTTTATAGAATAATTAGGCTTCAAGGTCTAATTTGGTTCAATAGGCGGCCCACTTCATTTGCCCAATGCGCCCTCATGAATGAATGAGGAAACTTTCTTACTTTCTTGCTTTTCCCTTGACATGCCTTTTTCTCCCTTTGGAAACTATGCCCCCCAAGAGTTTTCTGGGTTTAGATTGACTTGATTTTATTCTCTTTAGAAATTGTTCCCTTTATGCTTTTATGATGACTTACCTTTCTTCCTTTTTAAAAACTGCATCTCCAAGATTTTTCCTTCTTTCTAACCCTGCCAACTTTTTCTGCAATTTTCTCCTTGTCCTATCTTTTCTCTTGTGATTGAATTGGAAAGCTCCATATTTTTTTCTTTAGTGCTTTAATATTTTCTTAATTTGCTTGATTTTTTCCGTTTACGAATGCCAAATCATGGTCCACTTGGACCCATGCGCCATCCTTGTCACCTAGGCATAACTTAATCACTAAATTTATTAAAATAAGTTAATAATTGATAAAATTAGAACTTGCATCTAGTCTACTTGCACATTAATGTTTATTTATTTACAAAATACCCCTCCTAGGCTAGAACCACTAGGGGCTTAGGACATAAAACACCATGGTCACTTGGGAGGGACATTACAGTCCTCCACTCTCAAAATTTACTTGTCCTCCAACAATTTAAAATCTATACATGAACTTGAAAAGCTTTGGAATTCCAAATTCCAATTGAACTCAATGGAAGTGCCACCATGTTGCTGTTGCACTACTCTAATTATAACTGTATCTCCAAAATTGATCCCAGGATCCCAGTTCTTGTGTTGCATCCCATACATCAATGCAAACCGAAATGACCCATTGAATCCTGGACCCCACTGCCACTTCTAAATCCTCCAAAACATCACAAACAACTAGAGGAATCTATCATTAGGAAGGAGGTCAAGATCACACTACCAAAATGGAAGTTGATCGCTCCCAATGTAGAACTGAACATTAGTGAGACTCTCATAATGGATAGAAAGAGACATCAACACTTGCAAACAATCTTCTTCAATGGCTACCATAATTTGAGAAATAAAAACACAAGACACAATGGCTAAGGGGCACATCACCTAAAGCTCCAGTTGAGGCACAACACTCAACTACTGAGAGAAAATATCAAACTCCAAAACATAAATGATCAAAAGTTGTGAGAGTTGTGTTCTATCATTGTTTTATAGCATAATTAGGCTTCAAGATCGAATTTCTTTCAATAGGTGGCCCACTTCATTTTCCAAATGCACCCGCATGAATGAATGATGAAACTTGCTTTCTTTCTTTATTTTCCCTTCACATGCCTTTTTGTCCCTTTGGAAATTGCATCCTCCAAGAGTTTTCTGCTTTTAGACTGACTTGCTTTTATCCTCTCTATAAACTGTGCCCTTCTTGCTTTTAGGATGACTTACCTTTTTTCCTTTTTAGAAACTGCATCTCCAAAAGTTTCCTGCTTTTTAACCCTGACAACTTTTTATGCAGTTTCCTCCATTGTCCTAGATTTTCTCGTGTGACTGAATTGGAAGGCTCCATATTTTTTGCTTGAGTGCTTTTAGCATTTTCTTGATTTGCTTGAGTGTTTCCATTTATGAATGCCAACTCATGGTCTAGTTGGACCCATGCGCCCTCCTTGTCACCTAGGCATAACTTAATCACAAAAATTATTAAAATAACCTAATAATTGATAAAATTAGAACTTGCATCTAGTCTAGTTACACATTAAAGTTTATTTATTTATAAAATACCCCTCCTAGGCTAGAACCACTAGGGGTTTAGGACATAAAACACCATGGTCACTTGAGAGGGACATTACAGTAGATCATATAAGTCACAGTTTTGTAATGACATATCTTTATCAGGGTGGCGAGAAGGGGCAAGGACTTGAAGTTAGAGTTTCCTTTCAGTTGGTGCTGAAAAACAAGGACATGAGATTACAATTTCATTTCAGGTTGGTTCCTGAACACAACAAGTAGGTGCTTGCGCATAAAGGATTGGTGTCTCGGTTCCTGAAGTCAACAAGTTGGTGATTGTGCAAAGGATTAGATTCCTCACAAGTTGGTGCATGTGGTAAGCAAGTTGGTGCTTGTTTGTGGGGCTGGTATCCCACTTATATTGGTGTTTGAGTGAGTTGGTGCACATATCTTGGAGATTTGTGTCTACCATCTTTCGATGTAATCCGAAATTTTACACACACACACATACTAATTTTTTGTGCATTGGTGTCTTTTATTGTTTTGACTGAAATAGAATTATAGTATAATTTGTTAAGTGAAAATTGTATAATCTTTGCTTTATACTGATTCACCCACCCTCTCAGTATAAATAAGAATTCTAACACAAAGGTATACATACCACATACATGTGTGTGTGTGTGTGTGTTGGTGGGGGGAGGGCAAGGAGGGGATGCATTTATTCCTGAGCATCGTGGAAAATTCATCGCTATTGATAGTGGGAATACATCAATGTCCCTTTATCGTTGGAATCTACAAATGTTTGACGTCAAGACATTTGTTCACACTCGTCAAATTGTACTAGATATCTTGCCTCTCATTAACATTATTGGTTATTTGGCTTGCGTTTGTTAACGATATACATCAATGATCGATAATCAAATAATTATTAGGATTATAATGAGCACCAATTCCAACTAGGCTCTCCTTTTTAGTGGTGGCCTCCTTTATGGATGGGTACTCACGCATTGATATTCAAACAACGCTCTTAGACATAACACACATGCATAGAAAAATCAACGAGCATAACCTCAACTGTTAAGGTCTATTGCTGAGAAAATATAAATTAATTCAATTTTGCAAAACACACGTGGGATTGTTCATTGGCAGCTTGACTGGTTCACGCACAACCCACAAACTAGATCCATAACATTCTATCTCTTCACACTTACATCATTCAACGAAATGAGCACGAACAAGCTCTGGTACCAGTTATTAGGATTATAACAAGCATCAATAATAATAATATTCTAGAAATAAACATTACAAGTAACATTCACATAGACACAACCATTTACCCTGGAAAACCCCATGTGGGGAAAAAACAACACCAATGAAGATCTTCATTAACCTGGCCAAAACCAACCATCCGAGCCAATTAAGCTATCCATCACCCACCTCTAGGACACTTTACAATGGAGCCTCCTCAAGCCTTATATAGAATTCATCACATCCAATACCATGGGCTACAAGAAACCATGTGCTAGACCTAAACCACCTTTGATTCATTCTCGAGTCAAGGCTAACCCTAACAATGTCTCACTATGTTCAACTTTAGGACATATATTCACATAGTTTAAACTCATATCCGTGTTGATTGGTTTGAAGACCTAAAATTCATTATATAACATCACATATTTATGCTATGAATTAAGTTGTGTTTGATTTCCATTCACATTTATTTTGCCACTGATTCTTACGGAGATTGATCTATTCAGCCTTATTTCCAGATATTTTCATATGATTCTAAGGCTATGTATCATTTTTTGTAGCTATGATCTCCCTTTTTGACATGGATCCAGTGTGTACCCCTTTTTGTGGCCATGATCATTGCTTCTATACACCTCATGGATCTGCAATGTACATGATTTAGTGGCCATGCTTTTTGTTTCTCCTGAACATGGGTATGATCGAGAAGAGAATATTATTACTTAATCCATTGCAGGTGCCACCTATAGTTGATTTTTGGGAACTTTTATCAGGGTTACTTCTGCATTCACTTCTGAAAAGGTTATAATGTATTTCAACCATCATACCCCTATGTCCTCACACATTAGGGGGAATATATTATAGCATATTTGCTCAAGATGGTCCAATCTTATCCATTTTCCCATTTTTTGTTGACTCCCATGATCCCTTACTATCTATGAACCATAATTTATCTTAAAATCTTCTTAAAAACCAAGTTTTTCAAGTTATACACACCCTATTACACTGCTAGACTGTGTCTATGCACTTTTCCTATGTTTAGTTCGTGTATATGTTTGTTCGAGGGTGAATAATAAAAACAAGTTATTTTATGGGAAAAGATTCGGTTTTGATTGTTTCCAATTGTCCCAATCCCTTAAGTAACTGTCTCCAAATTCCCTAAATTCCTCCCTATCAGTACAAAAGAGGCATAGGTGAAGGAAAAACAAGTATTGAATATATGAGGTTATGCCCTCATGCTGCTCAATTTAAACCTAGATCTAAATCCCTTTTTATCCCGATCTACAAAATCCCCTTTCCCATATCTGAAAGAGAGTATTTCCAGTTATTATTGAGAATTATTACTATGTTATAGAATTGTAGAGATTCTATTGAACATATTTTCGAAGAAAATAATCGGATTGTGTAACAACCCTTTTTATACTTAGTGATTATTCAGGAAAAATTGAGGATTTTTTTCTCTTTTATAATCTAATGAATATACATAATTAAAATTCACATTTGCATAGCTTAAGTGTTAGTACTCATTCTAATGATGTTAACCTTTACACATGAATACAACTTTTCGAATATAACCATTCATAAAGTTAAAGACACATGAAGAATGCAATTAAGATTCTTAATACAATCTATGGTGCCGATTCTACTCCTGTAAACATGCATCTTCTAATAATCTACCTACACAATTAGTATATTAAGCAATACTCCTAATCAATCATATTTTCTAATTGACAATACAATTGATTGTTTAGTGATAGTATGGAGGTTACAATAACAACATCATCACTATGTTAACATTTACAACATCTACACTAGATATAATGATTTCGATTGATGGAAATGAATATCATAATAATCTCATAGTGCCACTTCATGTAAGAGTTTGCTATGGATGATATAAATTTACGATGGCTATTACTTGATCAAGACATAACTTAGTTTCAATAGAATCTACTAAGGATCCATAATTTAATTGAAGGACTATCCAACAACTTAGTCAAATTTTTTTAGTACTTACATTTACCAACAATAATACCAAGCTAAGTTTGCCTTACTATTCTTTGGTCTTGCAACACTTATATGTGTATTGACATGTAGCAAATGAATCATAATTACCTTAAATTATTATAGTAATATGCATAACAAGGTATATCTCCAATGGCATAATTCTTATTATACTTGTTTAATAGTTTAGCTTAAGTTACTTTTTTTTATTTGTATAACCATCATTCTGTTCTAGTATGAGCAACATCTGCTTATTTGTATATGCATCTCTCTAAATACACTAAATTCATTACATAGTATAACCAATTTTATTTGTTGTTTACTAAAGTATGTTAATGGTACATTTATCATAATATTACCAATATATAAACACCACGAGCCATATGAAGTAAATAGTCATCTTGCATTTGGACATAATTTAATAATAAATGACGTAGTATAAAAGGAATACTTACCTTATTTAGTTTACTTGGTGACTAAATGTGCAACTGCAACGTTTCGCCCAACCATAGGCACTCTGTCCATCCTATACTCTTTCAGTCGAGGGGCCAGCCCTGAGTTCGAGAATGTATCCACTAGGGTGAGGGATTAGTAGGGATCTTTTGTCAAGATTACTCATTATGTCTTGAATGCTAATCCCACCACTATTAATGGACTTATTCAACAATCTAAGTTTGAAAGCTAAGTATAATAATTAACTTGTATAATAGAGCTTAATTCTCTTTTAAAACAAATATTAGGTCTCTCAGCTCTTTAATTCTCTTTTAATTATTAAAATTTGACTTTTAATAAATAAACAAAGAGCTTGACCTTTGGCATATGGAGATAAAAATGTTACAAAAGGACGATCTGACTCGTAATTTGCCCCATTTTACGGGAACAAGAACAATTAAACACGACAACCGAATATTAGATTCACTAGGTTGGACATCTTCTAGAGGTCGCCCTTGTCTATGGTAACAATAATATCAAATAATCATTATTGAGCTCTTGATTCTCTTGGAAAGAAAAAATGATAGCATAACCACTAATGATCTCTTGGCTTTGATAGGTAAAAATGCAGGAATAACCAATCTATGCCTCGACTCTTCTCAAGGAAGGCCGCCTTCTCCAATAGCATCCTTAATACCTTTACAATCAAAGATATAAAGCATGGGTCATCTCTCTCTCTCTTAGAGGTACCCGTACTCAAGGTAATAGTACAAGCAATATATAATCAATGAATGAATAATATAAACACATAACAATCATACAATATGGGTCAACTCTCGATGGAGATCGCCCTCTATCTTGACAACAAATATAAACCAACACCCATTGATACAATCTTTAACTAAATGTTCTTTTACAATACATAGATTCTATAGTAACCAAGATTATATGTCATAGGTCGAATCTCGTAAGGGAAATCACCCTCTCTTCTTGGTAAAATGTTAAATCTACAAATTTATACTCATAGAAAAACACATAGACATAGCAAAATCGTACACTTAAATGCATATGAAAAAAAGGGGTGAATTTTCCCTTAAGACCGCCCATCTTGAATCTACAACAAATGTAAATGTACCCAATACTATGAACTAGAAAATCACCCCTTTTAAGAAAAGCAATGCAATAGAATATGTAAAGATGAGTCTCTCCATAGAAGGGAACTCACGAACAAAATATACAAAATGAAGTCTTTTCCCAACATAGAACGTGCTAGTAGACAAAAAGGACAGATAGGTCTCCATAGAAGAGATCTCAACAATAGAGTATAAAAAAGAAAATATCTTATTTAAGAGAGAACGAACTAGTAAACCAAAAGGGCACCAAGTCTCTCCATAAAAGAGAACTCATCAACAAAGTATACAAAATTGAGTCTGTCCTTCAAGAGAGAATACTCACATATCCTATTAATACATAAAGAATGTTCTATTAACCCTCTATTGCAATAATTTAACGCAAAAAGTGAATCATATCTCCTCCCTAGATACAAACAACTATTCTCTTTTCCACCTATCGCCAACAGTTTTTTTGAACAATGAACAATATTTGAAGAGGGGTCAATTTTCCTCCAATGAGACTGCTCTCTCCCCTTCGAGAAACAAACCAATATTTTGACAATGACCAAGACGAATTTCCTTTCATGAGACCGCCCTCTCATCACACTGCAGAGGTATGATTTAATCTATAATAAAAAATTATCAATGTAAAGAACGTAGACTATACCAAACACTAATTTTAAATCACAAAAATATGAAACAATGCTCTCCAACATAGGTATGGTATGCTGCTAGTCTCTCACTATACCCTTCGTCTGTCCTTCTCCCTAGAAAACGATTGACAATGATCCTAGGTAATATCAACAAGATTCAATAAATACCATCAAGATTCATAGCTATTGAGGAACCACCCTCTAAACAACCCTAACTGAAAACTTCCACTGAAGCTAATCGTTCCACTTATTTAGCATAACACTAATTTCTTTTTATTTGCCTTAATACTTGGGAAATTTACATATTTTATTTACACATATATGCAATTCATATTTATCATATATGTATTCATTACTCAATTAGTATCTTAGAATGTTTTCTATAACACACACACACACACACACACACACACACATCATGTAAGTGGTGAAACATAATTTAATCACCCCTAGTTATAGAAATTGGTTTTCATTAAGAATCCTAATCAAAACCCTAAGAATCTAGTGATTATTACTCATTTATTTAAATTAATTAATAATTCTATCATTAATTAATGATCAAAACTATGAGAACTCACAATCACACTTACTAACTCAAGCTAATAAACAAGCATTCACAACTTGCTTCCTTTCCACACCAGAAGGCACCATGATGACAACTAGTCATCATCCACTAGATTCTCAAAGCTTCGGTAGCCTTCAACTCTCCCCCCTAGTGGATACCTTATCCCTTTTGTTTCAATTGTGTTGCACATTCAATCTTAGGTTATTTTATTATTTAACATTTACAATTTACATGATCATGCCTTAGCTAGTGCATGACGCCATTACAAAATTTAAATACTGTTAAATACCACACGTTCTATGATGGGGCCTTGGCCTTGAGCTCCTCATCATGAACGCTTACAATATCAATTACAAAGTAGGGGGTGAAACGAGGGGTATTACATTCCTCTCCCCCTTAAAGTAACATCGTCCTCAATGTTCCCAGCCTTTTATGAGTTTCTATTCGCTTCTAGTTTGCTTGCACCTAACAACACTGTTATTTTCAATTTCAGCTGCCCCGGTTGGGATTTCCAATTGATCTATTCAAAAATTTATGTCCAATCATACCTATTCTTCACAGTGAACTAACACAAGTTTTTTCTTCTTCCAAAACCGATATGAAAACATATACTTGTATGAAATCAACATAAAAAACAAAAAGACAAGTGCTTTTAATAATTTACTAATCTTTTAGGAGTACCATCCTTCCTTCTCAAGTTACTGTAGCAATATGCTTTCATAATATTCATTGGATGCCTATATTTCATCCCTTTTTCTTTTACCTCATGGTAGTAATTTTTTTAGTCGGCCTTACCCTTAAGTTTTAACATGATATACTTGATATCTCGATTAAAAACGTTAGTTTGTATTTAACATAATTATACACTTTCAGGAATCACCCCCAAGGCATCATACCCCATTCATCACATTCAATTTATTTTTGAATACTTCTGATATTGCACCTGCAATATTTATTAGGACTTTTCATAAGTACAATTTATGACCAAGCTGGAATATCCCCGTATTCCTTTTCATGGTACATGGAGATGGACATCTTCACCAGTAAGCATGTATAAAAATATGTATTTATAAAATTCCATAAAAATATTCAAAACATATATACATGTTATATGGCAGTACTTCTCGGGAGTACTTTTCAAGTATTTGTATAAGAACATTCAACTTATTTTGGAAGTTCTTACACATAGTGTTCATTATGTGTATGTCTCACAAGGATAGTACCCTTCATTGACTTCTCATAGTCCTCGGGCGTACCTCCTTTTGGTGTTATGCAGGGTGTACAAGTAAGGCATGTTTCTCTTTGGTTTAAGTCTTAAGTTTTTGATCCAGATGGAGATCGGTGGCCACCCACCTATTCAACTGGCTCAAAACAATTGTCCATTGTGGCAGTTTCCTAGTTATTTTTCGGCAGTTTTTCGAGTCCTAAACTTCCGAGGCCATTTTGAGGCCTTAAACGACGTTTTTTGGAGATTCGGGGCCAAATGGTTGCCATTGGCATGCATTTGGCCGACCAAAAGTTGTAAAACTTAGATAGACCTTTTCAACGAGCTATCGAACACCCAAATCGGAGATCGTATGCAAAAGTTATGACCCCGGGAAGTTGACTGTTCAACTTACCACCGTGGGGCCGCAAACTTTATGACGGTTCATCTTCTAGGGTTACGTTTTGGGACTTTTGGGGTTCTCACCTCATTCTTATTATAAATAGGCCCCTTTGGCCTCATTTTGTATTCAGCTTGGCACGAATGAGCGTAGCAGCCACATCTCTTCTCAGAGATCGCTACCACCATTCTAGCAATTGTATTACAGTCTGTTCTATTTCCGCCGTTTAATAGAATATGTTTTTACTG
>LPNX010673934.1:1032-29883 GCA_001517045.1 Pseudotsuga menziesii | reverse complement strand
GGGGCCGTTTTGAGGCCTTAAACGACGTTTTTTGGAGATTCGGGGCCAAATGGTTGCCATCGGCATGCATTTGGTCAACCAAAAGTTGTAAATCTTAGATAGACCTTTTCAACGAGCTATCGAACGCCCAAATCGGAGATTGTATGCAAAAGTTATGACCCCGGGAAGTTGACTGTTCAACTTACCACCATGGGGCCGCAAACTTTATGACGGTTCATCTTCTAGGGTTACGTTTTGGGACTTTTGGGGTTCTCACCTCATTCTTATTATAAATAGGCCCCTTTGGCCTCATTTTGTATTCAGCTTGGCACGAATGAGCGTAGCAGCCACATCTCTTCTCAGAGATCGCTACCACCATTCTAGCAATTGTATTACAGTCTGTTCTATTTCCGTCGTTTAATAGAATATGTTTTTACTGTATCTCTGTTATCTTTGCAAAATGTCTATTATTATGATTTTGTATATGTTTTTTCATTTCGTTCACGCATAAATCCGGATCAGTTTTAGTATTAGTAGACACACTCAGTCCAATTTCTTGCCTTGCACCTTTTTGGTACTCTCGGTAGTCAACTCAGGGAATCTATGTCTTAAATACAATTTGTCCAAAAGTATTTGATGCTTCCAAATATACCAACAATTTTCTTGCTTCTAGTATATTAAACTTTTATTTCAATTTTAGGATAATATGAAAACCCAAAAGAATCTTAGCCTTGCACCATCTTGGTACCCTAGCATTGGATTTCAGGGAATTACTCCCTTTGTTAATCCTTTGTTAAAGCATGTAACCAATCTTTAGTGGTTCCACATATACCAACAACCATACCGATTCTAGTATATTAGCAGTACTCTTGATTTCTAGGCAGTAAACTCTTGTCTTAGACGATAAAATCCCATTTCAACACCTCATGCTTAACACAATTTAGTGCACTCTATGGCCATAGAGATTCTTTACGGATGAACCAGACTGGGCTTGAAATTTCTTTAGTTGTCATGTTCCCAGTGTAATTTCTTGGTGTAGTTTCTCAATGTGATATTTCAGTATATTGTCTTTGGTATGATGAGATTTTTCATGATTGTCATGGTTGGGATTCACATTTCCCACTCCACACAACACTAGGAAGGTACTCCCTTCTCTAGGTGTTATTCAATGTAAAACATTATCTCAAATTTAGTCAATCAAGAGACTTACAATCCAAAGCGTCCCTCGTGATTCAATTTAAAGATTCTTAGCCTTTGGATTAACATATATCCTCACATCATCAATCACTTTTATTATCATAATGCATAATCAAATTCTTTACTCGAATAGGCTTACTTACATTTATTTCTAGTTCATCATTTCAACTGCCTTGACATTCACATATCTGTCCTGCATAACTGCATCCTCAGTCCATGAGTTAATCCTGATTCAGTCATCTGCAAGCTTTAATTATAGTTTGCATTTTCATAATCAGGAATTTTCAATCATTATGTTTCTTACTTTTTTTTTTCCTCGGAAAAAATTCATAATTTTATTTCAAAATAGAACAAAATTACATCTGTACATGTAATAGGATCATTTAAGATCCCTACATTGTCAAAAATTGTCTCTCACCTGTTCACACAAAAATAAAAAAAACATACCAGCCTGTAAACATCAGCTAGATGTAACACAACAAAGTATAACTTCTTATATAAACCTCCTGTCATATATATATATATATACAAACAGTTCACAAAAATACTGTTGAAAACCCTGCCTGAAGGGCCGGTCACAAAAACCAACTTTTACTGTCACAAACACCAACATAAACAGAAACCAAAAATACTGTCCCTGTATGTTAAATATCGGCTAATACCAACGCGATATGGATATCCCATCCAAAATAGCAATCCCAACCTGTAATCAACAAAACTACAAATCAACTGTATCATCTCGATACACATCATTATACTGTCCCAGACTCAGTCTAATACTGTTGAAAACCCTGCCTGAAGGGCCGGTCTTAAAAACCAACTCTTACTATCACAACATAAACATAAACCAATACTGTCCCTGTCAGTAAAATATCGGCATATACCAACGCGATATGGATATCCCATCCAAAATAGTGATCCCAGCCTGTAATCAACAATACTACAAATCAACTGTATCATCTCGATACGCATCATTATACTGTCCCAGATCAGTACATATATTGCTGTCAGCAAAATACCAAATTACATATACATCGTAATAGCTATGGATATCAAAAAGGATGTCCCAGCCCAATACATTGTTCGATAATCCCAACCTGTGAAAAGTCAAGCTCAACAATGACCGGGCACATAGATAACCAGATCATTTGATTTCACATATACTGTCTATAGGTAGGTAGCATCCCCTCCTGTAGTCCCAAGTATACAGAGCCAACAAAACCTGTAGCATCTCCATTACCACAGCATAGCTTTATACTATCCCAAATAGCAATATATCAATGCTAAGCCAGAACTGAATCAATAAAAGGCCGATGATAATAGCTGAAAGAACCCTCGCCAGAGTGTACAGTTATCCTCCATATGCCAAAGACTAAATGCCACTGCGTCGCTTCCTTTGATAACTGATCAGCCACCCCATTCCGTTCCCTATAGACATGAGTAAAGGAAATATAATTAAACTGATGTTTTATGCAAAAAACCTCCTCCAGAATAGGTAAAAGTATCATCACATGGCACTGAACAGTCTCTTTTGCCCATTCTATAACTAGCATAGAGTCACCAAAAACCTGTAAAGGCAAACACCCTTGTTCCAAAGCAAATAAAAGCAAAAGCCTGAGGGACATTAATTCAGCATAATTGTTTGAGCCCTTCCCTAATCCAGCCGAAAAATGAAAATAATGAGACTCAGATATGAAAAGAACTCCACCCCCACCACATCTCAATCCTTGAGAAGCTCCATCAAAGAAGCCCCAAGGGAGAGTTTTGTCAATCAGTTCCTCCCACACATGCCTAAGCTTGAGGATCTTCACAGGTTCCCTGAAATGATGAATTATGGCAACAATTGAAGCCACAACAGACTCCATCAGGGTTCGAAAGTCCTGAAAAATAATCTTGTTGCGAGTAAGCCAAATCCCCCAAGCAAAAATACATGGAACAGCTCGGAGAGATTTTTCCCCAGACCACCAGTTTTGAAATGCAAGGAGAGCAGAATTCCCTGCCATCCCCCAATGAAACCCAGTTGTTTACCCACTTCATTCCATATAGACTGAGAATAACTACATTGAACAAGAAGATGATGGATAGTTTCCTCATCCTTCCTACACAGTGCACAAAAGCCAGGACCTTCAAGAAATCTTTTTTGCAAAATGTCCCAAGTTGGAGCTTTATTTTCCAAGATAGCCCAGAAGAGTAACTTTGCCTTACCCGGACATTTAAGCTTCCACAACTGTTTCCACCACCAAACCAAATCTCGGTTATGAACTAAAACATTGAGCTGAATATAACCATGTTTTGGAGTATAACAGCCTGAAGGATGAGAGTCCCAAATCAATTTATCCTCCCGGGAAGTCAGTCTGACATTTGAAGCCCTTAACTGCCATATATATCCCTTCCAGTCCTCCAGCATATCATTATGAATATCCAGTCTCTGAGCACTGATCCAACCTTGATGCCATAATGAAGAATTTTCCTGATCCTCAAGATCAACAATAAAATGATACCCTCTATATTCCAAGTATAATCTCAGCGCCTCAGGAAGAAACCGAGCCCTTCCACAGCCTAACGAGGGA
Source organism: Pseudotsuga menziesii (assembly GCA_001517045.1). Classification (NCBI taxonomy): domain Eukaryota; kingdom Viridiplantae; phylum Streptophyta; class Pinopsida; order Pinales; family Pinaceae; genus Pseudotsuga; species Pseudotsuga menziesii. The sequence goes on along the minus strand of LPNX010673934.1, from coordinate 26,137 downwards.
TCAATCCCAATACGAACCATTCTCCCATTACCTATTCTCCACACTAAACCAGAGCCTACCAGATCAAAATGTTTTACCACTGCTTTCCAGACCACTGAACAATTTATCCAAGATTTAGCCGCCAACCTAATCCATTCAATGAGAGTCAAAGGAGCAATATATTTATGATACACCACACGAGTCCATAGACTCTGTGTATGTATAAGTCTCCAAGAGACTTTTTCTCCTAATGCATTTGAAAAAAGGAAAATATTTTTTAACCCCCACCCTCCCAAAGCTTTTGGAACAACAATTTTCTCCCACCTCACCCACACCAAAGCCCGATGATCATTCTTACCTCTCCACAGAAAAGAAAAACATAACCTATGAATCTGTTCAAGAATCCCCTGAGGTATCCAAGCAAGAGACATCCAGTATACAGGTATCGCTTCCAACACAGATTTTATCAGAACCAGCCTCCCAGCCCGAGAGAGCCATTTATGAATCCAAAATTGAAGTCTTTTTTCCAGTTTTGTCAATAACCATTGCCAATCTGCCTTCAGGTAAGAGTTAGGTTTTAAAAAAAACCCCAGATATTTTAACCCAGCATCCAGATCCATAATTCTAAAAGACAAACGAAGAGAAATTCTGTTTGTCTCTTGCTCAGATAAGTTCGAGCATGATATAGTGGATTTTTCAAAATTTACCACCATGCCCGCAGCAGCTTGAACAAGGGCTAATCCTTCAGATACCTTATCAATATCCTGTCTTGAACCATTAGTGAAAATCAAAATATCGTCAACAAAAAGGAGGTGTGTAATATACAAAACCTGGGAAATGGCAGTACCACGAATAGTCCCTTCTGCTTTGGAAGCCAAAATAAATCGACTAAGACCTTCAGCAACAAGAAGAAACAAAAGGGGGGAAAGAGGACAACCTTGTCTAAGTCCCCTTCCCACATGGAAAAAAGGGCTAGCAGCACCATTAATGAGGACTGCAAAACTCATCGTACTAATACAAGCCATAATCCATCTCACAAATTCATAACAGAACCCCAAATGTGTAAGCAGCATCCTAAGGTAAAGCCAACTGACCCGATCATAAGCCTTAGAGAGATCAATCTTGATCACTGCTCCTTTCTGTTTCTGAGTTTTCAGTGTATGTAGGCCTTCCTGAGCTACTCCAATAGCCTCATGAATTTGACGACCCTTAAGAAACCCAAATTGCTCACTAGAAATATGTTGAGACAATATAGATTTGAGTCTCTTTGCAATAATCTTAGAGATAATCTTATATAAACAATTGCACAGTGAGATGGGTCTGTAATCTTCAAAATTTGCAGGTTTTTCTACTTTTGGGATAAGAGCAATAAAAGTAGTACTGAGCGGGCCATGTATAAAACCAGCCTTTCGAGATTCTTCAACAACTGACAAGAGCTCCTCACCAAAGAACTCAAAGAAACCCAAGAAGAATTCGACAGGCCAACCATCCGGCCTCGGACTTTTATCTTTTTGAAACGAGTGTAGCACCCGAGACAACTCCTCCATCGAAAATTCCCCCATCAATCTCCTATTTTCCGCCTCATCCACATATCGGGGAAAGAGTTGTGCAACCCGAATAACCTCAGCAATATTAACTCCAGGTTGAGCAGAGAAAAGATCCCCAAAATATCGAACACCCATATCAGCCAGCCCCTCGAAACTGGACTCCTGTACCCCATTAGCAGAAGACAACTCCCAAATGGAATTGGTAAATTTTCTCCCCTTTGCAAAAGCTTGAAATTTTTTTGTATTCTCATCACCACACTAAAGCCAGATTTCTCTGCTCTTCAACCTCCACATTTCTTCTCGCTCATAGAGAATCACATTCCGCTTCTTTTCCAAAGAAAGGAGAAGATCCTTAGACTCTTCATCCAAAAACCCCATCCCCCGACTGTGAAGCATCCTGTCAATATCCAACTCACAGTCCCTCAAGATCAAATCATCAGTCACCCTTTTAGCATGAGCCCAAGAGATAGTAGCCTCCTTTAAGTGTTTCAAATTTTGGTAAAAGTGTACCCCTGCATGCTCCAGAGAGTTTTGTGGACGAGGATTCCACAATTCCTTAACCAAAGATTGAAAGCCCTCTTCCTTCAACCAACTGGAGTTAAATTTGAAAGGACTTGTGGGCTTCCTCCGCTGACCCCTAAATTCCAGAAATATAGGGCAGTGATCAGAAATCCCTCCTATCGCTACCCACTACCTAACAATATCCACCCCTAGAGCTAAGGATTCAGCCACCAAAAACCGATCCAATCTCTTGGCTACCCTTTGATCCCCTGCTCGCTTATTTCTCCAGGTAGGGACAAGCTTGGGCGGGAGTATGTCCAGAAGATCCTTCCTCACAAAATCTTGAATGAAAAAGTTGTTCAAAACATCCGGAGCAGCTCTAGGCCCCCAGACCTCAAAGGCTCCCAATGAAAGATTAAAATCTCCCCCCAAAATTACATCAGAGTCATCGAATAAATCCATATTTAACAAGGAATCCCAGAAGCTTGCTCTGTTCAAATATGGCCCATATATGTTTACAATCGTGAGAGACTTCCCAATTTCAGAGTCCCAAACTTCCAACCCCACACCAGAATTAATGCCCCAAGAACAGTCACACCTACAGCTTTGTACCTTCCACCCCGAGGCTAGACCTCCAGATCGGCCCCTTGCATCCACAGCCACAAACTTCCAACCAGAAAGAAAAGTTTCTAAAACCCTAAAAACCTCCTCACTACACCCTAAAGTTTCCTGTAGCAAAATAACATCCGGCTGATTTAACTCCACCAGCCTTCGAAGAGACGATTTTTTGAGGGGACTCGCCAACCCCCGGCAATTAAAGGACATCACTTTCATTTGGGATACCCCACCTAGGATTTTTCTGCTCTAAGTGCCCATTCAATTGAAGATTGTTTCCCCATCCCTAAATCCACCTTTGCTCGATCTTGTGCTTTGGACAAAAAAGATTTCCTACCACGACCTTTCCCCATCACACGCAAGGATGAATCAGTAAGACCTTTCCCCCCCGACCCCTCAAAGGATATCTCCCTACTTCTAAGGGCATATCGGATACTATTTCCTTCAGAGCTGGAAGAGGAATTAGTAGAAACAATAGAAGGGGAGAAAACAAAATCTGAGGACGGCATGGGACAAGAAGCAACCGGACAGTGGAAAGTCAGGCTAGCTAAAGGAGATCCAGAAGACAAACCCGCCCCCAAAACATCAGAAACAGTAAAAGGAGAAACAAACGTAGAAGGGCTAAAAGACTTACCCAAAGAATTCGAAGATGAAACCCCTCGGATAGTGGCCTGCTCTGAAGCCAACCTGGATCCATCCTGATAAGAAGAGACCAATGCATTTATCCCTGCCCCCAGACTGTCAGCAAGCATGCCCTCTGTGTCCTTCTTGGCAATGTCCACTTCGCACAAAAGCCCTTTAGATAAAATTTTTCTGGAAGAACCCTGTACCACTGGTTCGATGACCACCGGCCTTTCATCCAAAATCCCAGAAGTCTTAACCCCCACAGCAACGGAAACCCCCACCTCCTTAGGAGCATCAATCTTATCTGAAATCAGCAGTTTGCTGGTCTTAAAGGGAAGCGGACAGCTGGCCACCAAATGTCCATATGAATGACAACGGTGACACCTAAATGACACACCCACATAGTCAAGAATTTGAACAAAGTCTCCATCCTTCGTCTGAACAGTGATCTCTGAGGAAAGCCCAAGACGCAGGTTGAGCTTTACCATAATTTTTGCCACTGAATACTGACCAGTCTCCATAAAAGATAAATCAGCACAAACATATTCACCCAAGAAATTCCCAATTTCTGCAAAGTGCTTCTCATTCCATAAATGCATAGGGAAGCCTGGAAGTTTAACCCACAGAGGCTCCTTGTAGATTTTCTCTTTTTGAGAATCGAAAAAGGGTGTCCATCGTTTCAAAACAACTGGAGTCCCATGCATAGTCCACTGCCGCCCCAAGACAGCATCCACCTCCCCTTTGCTGTGCATTATGAAAGAAAACCAGCCTTTAGTTAATACCTGAATTTCAGGGGCCGAATCCAACAAAGTTTGCCACTGCTCGTCTGCCCACCGCCGAAGAAATCCACGACCAAAACGTTTACCCCGAACATGCCCAACCATAGCAATCATGGACATATCCTCAGCCTCCGCCATCAAAACATCTACCCCCAGCACCAGTTTATCCCTACGCTGTCTGTTTTTTACAGCTTTAGGACCTTTTGATAAACCCTCCGTCGCTGTCCTCCCATTCTTAGTGGCTAAAAATGATTCAGCCTCAGGTTCATGGCCACCCAAAACAGCCGCCGTAGGTCCACTGGAGGAAACAGCCACCCGAGGTATCTCCCCACTGCCATTACCTTGAGCCGAATCAAACCCTTGACCAGCTTCAGACACCACCAAAGCCCCCACCGAGAAGGAATCAATATCACCCTCCAATCCCTGCTTCTGAAAACCACCTCCAAGAACAGGGGAAAAACCCTCCACTTGGAATTCCGAAGATAATGCAGGGAAGTTTGTAAAATAACCAGCCTGTGGGGACAGAGTACGTCCAAGAAGACCAGCTAGGTCGTGCTGCTCCAAACCCAAACCCACCGAAGTCTTAAAATGTATATCCTCCTCCAAACCCTCCAAACCCACTGAAAAAGGCAAAAGCCTTGCAGATTCACTCCTTTCCAGCCCATCTTCCTCCACGTGCCCAGAGATTATCCCTGGCCCTCTCCCTGACAGTAGAGATCCAGATGACCCTGGCCTACCCAAGTCACCAGAAAAATCACCTACCACAAATATTTCTTTTTCATTATCCCCATCCGAGGTGTAATCCACCTCATCCTCCATACCTCCCCACCAAATCACTCCAACCCTGGCAAAAACACAAACCCAAACCCCCAAAACAAATACCTCCTAACCGTCAATGAAAAAGCCCACAGTCAACTCAACAAAACAATATCACCACCCAATCGACTCCCAGGCAAAACCCTCAATCACCCATCGCAATCCAGCCCCTGTAACCATAGAGTACCATCGCCTTCGACGAAACCACCAAATCCGACCAAACTGCGATACTAATACAGGGAAATTGAAATCCAGCGAGGGTTGCTGTAGCAATAAACTTTCTCGGCACCAACCATAGCACCCATCCTTTACAGCTCCCAAGCAACCATTAAACGAGAATTACGTTAAATCTCTCCAAGAACCACCATTCCCTGAAAATCCTTTTTGTTCCTAGGAATCTCAACAATTTACCATTGTTATTATGTGTCATTCTCCCTATAAGAGATGTTGATACGAGCTTCCCTTGCCATCATAAATGGAGTATTTGTGGTCTTAACAAAATCATCCAGTTAAGGTTGCACACATTCTAGATCATCTCAAATCAAAAGTATGGTTCTAAGGGTCTCGTCCTCTAAGAATTCCTTATCCATTATGTTTCTTACTTATTATGTAAGAGATTATCATAAATCTGTCTTTATAATACTTTTTACATGTGCATTTACAATCTTATGATCACACATGTATACCAATCTTTTAAAACAATGTTTAATATCACATGTCCACACTTGGACTATCACTTATTAGTTTGCAACAATTTCCAAGGATATAGGTAACATACCTTTCCTCAGAACACCCTTCTCATTTAGACTTGTCTAATAATACCTTATCTAAGTATACCGATCATGTGAATTATAATAACAAGGAACTGTTTATCAACATGGTACTGCTTTCAATGTGCATCAATGAATACAATTAAAACATCATAATTTCCATTTAACACACACATCATTCTTGCAATGAAGTTAATATTTACGTTAACCATTTTAATGCAAGCTTAATCTATAGGTTCGTTCCATGTCATTCTTTTATGGAAACACATGTCTAAAATAGACATAGCATCTACATTACCTTTATCTAGACGTAATGTATTTTCAAATAATTTTAACTATTTTTTTAATACAAAATTTTAGTAATGATTTAATTACTTTGTTCAATATCAATTACTAAGTCACATCAAATGTTACGCGCTCAACCTCTTTAGTTAATCAAGGAGTCTTACTGTTTGTTAGCCTTAGCAATTATTGATCTCTCTATTCTCGTGCTACCTCTTCTTCTGGCATATAGCCTTAGCAATTATTTGAAGATGTTACATAAATTTTGTCAAACAAGGAAGAAGGCTCCAAGTAGCGGTCGATAAGTTTTTGGTGGTTTTCGGCTCGATTTCCATGATTTAGAACATAACGTAATTATGAGAATTGTTTATATGTGGTTCAGGCTTATGGCGGAAGTAGGTTTTGATTAAATATTAATCAATTTTTCTTTGGTTTTCGTGAGTACAATCATTGTATGTGTAATCCTCTTTACGCTGCAGGTTGATCTCTTAACCTGTTTTTGTGATGCGTTTACATATTGTATTTATTGATTCTGCCACTGTTTGATATGTCTCTTCGAGACATCAAATAGCTAGCACGCACTCCACCCAAAGACGTGTGTGATTTTAAGCTGCCCCGGGATCATTTGTCCAGGGTTTCTTCGACGATGGGTGTTCAGCTTCACTCTACTATGTCTGAGGATGTCCTACTTCCGATCAGTTTGGTGACCAAGGTTTTGAATGGGAGGTCGGATTGTCCTTCATCTGTTTTGGGTGCCTTGAATGGCTCTTCTGTTTGACCTTGTTTGGGTAAGGAGTTTTCGAGGGTTTTCAATGAAGTTTTACTGGAGGATGATTGTTGGTCTGGATTTCCTTTAGACTCTGGTCCTGTGGTTGATGGTGCGGGGCGATCATGTTCAGTTGATTTGCATCCTGTATCTACTAAGGCTTCTCCTTTGTTGGATGGTAAACAGGGTCTCAGGACTAATTTTGATGAAGCTGGTGGTGGTTTGGCGAAAGGGTCTGATTCTGTTCTGGGTATTTCATTTGGTCTACAACATTCGCTTGAGGAGGTGAATGGTGTGAAAAACCTACATCCGAAGAGACCGAAGCAAATTATTCATAAATTAGCTAAACCAGTGTTGATGGTGGTCGGTGAAGATGTGGGTTTAAATGACATTGTTCTGTCTAACTCCTTGACGCTGATGGGTTGTTTCGAGGGAAGGAAATATAGTCCCAAGAGCATCAAGAACTGGGTCGCGCAGTCATGGCAGGCACCGATTAGTATTTGTCCATAAGCTTTTATTCTACCTCAGGGGTGGATAGCCTTCAAATTTCAGTCTGTAGCTGACGCAGCCATGATCCTTGCAGGGGTATGGAGATGGGATAGTTCGGGTTTGCTCCTGAAAAGATGGACTCCGCTATTTGATCCTCGCACAGAAACGTATGATTCGATGCCCATATGGGTAAAACTCTCAAATCTTCCTTTTGAATATTGGTCTCTGGATTTTTTCAAGTTAATTGGGAATACCTTAGGTACTTTCTTGGATGCGGATTTGTCTTTCCTTGAGTCGGGGGTTTGTTGTATGGGGAAGGTTTTGGTTCTTATTGACCTATGAAATGGGTTAGCCACTGACATTGTGATTAAACAAGGGGATTTTGAATTTTGTCAGCCATTGGACTATATGGGTGTGCCATTTAGATGCAATAGATGTCATGTTTACGGACATGTGATATCTAATTGTTCTCTTTCTTTTAGTCGTCTGCATAACAACACCTCTGTTTCTAAGTCCAAATCTTTGGTGGGTTAAGAATGTTGGATTGCCTATGGGGGATAATTCCTTTATGATGGACACCCCAGAGACTCCTTCTGTTTCGCCTCAGGATGTATTGGGGGCTGATTTGGGGATGGGTTCTGGAGATGAGACTTCTGCTTTGGAGTCCCTTAAACCTCTGTGTTTATCTGTGATTTGTGAAGAAGCTCCTAAGTCTTTGTTTAACAGTCTGCCAGGTTCTGGAAACATTATTGTTCCTTCTTGTAATTTTAAGGCGACAAATTCATTTTTGGGGGATTTAGGGTTTGTATCACCCATAAAAGATAAACCTGTTTCAGGTGTTGGTTATTATCTTTGATCGGGTTCTAAGCCTTTTAAGGAACCTGTGCGTGTGATTTATAGTGATAGATTTTCTTTTGGGTTTTCTTGTCCAGGATCTGGTTGTTTGGTCTCTGATATGGAACTTGTTGGATGTGGGGTTTCTGGGGCACTTAGAGCAGTGCATTCCCTTTCATAAGTTCTCTTATGATCGTGATGACTCTAACTGTAGGGGTTTAGCTAGTATCCCTAAAAATCTAGCGGTTTGTAGACTGGTTGAGGATCAGTTTATTGATATTCTATTTCTGCAAGAAACTATGGAAGATGGGGCTCTGCTTGTGGGTGAGTTGGAGTCTATGATTAAAGAATGGAAGTTTGTTTTTATGGATGTGATAGGGAAGTCTGGAGGTCTTCTTTTGGGTTGGAGAATTCGTAATTTTCAGTTTCTAAATGCATGGGCTGTAGGTTCAGGGCTCTGTGTTTCATTATACTCTATTGAACTTAAAATGGATTTATGTTGTGTTAATCTGTATGGACCCTGTGTGGATAGGGAAAGGTTCTGGAACACCATTTTTAGTTTGGATGGTCTGACGTGTGATAAGATGATTTTTGGTGGGGATTTAAATTTGTCTTTGGGTTTATCAGAAATCCGGGGTGTTAAAGCCAGAATGGATAATCTTATTGATTTTTTCACTAGATTGTTGGATGTGCATGGTCTTGTGCATATCACTCCGTCTATTTTACTCCCTACTTGGACCAATAGGCGAGTAGGATTTGAGAATATCTGCAAGCGATTGGATAGACTACTTATTTCAAATGATCTCCTGGAATGTGATCTTCAGATTCGTCAATGGGTCAAGTGTGGGGGGGATTCGGATCACCAGCCTGTGTTTTTACAGCTATCTTACAATGATGCTAAACCTCGCAATCCTTTTAAATTCAATGCTAATTGGTTGGTGAATGATGACTTTGTCTCTTTACTTAAAGCATCTTGGAAGGTATATGTTGAGAATCCAGTTATATCTCCTGCTGCACATTTTGCTGCTAACCTGAAGCATATTAAAGAAGTATCTATCTTATGGTCAGTCAAGAATAAGGATCAAGAGGTCAAGGATTTAGTGGATATTGAAAGATTATTTGTTGAGTCTTTTAACAAGATAGGATTTGGTTTTTCCTCAGTGGAGGATTTGTCCTCTTTGGTTGAGTTGGAGGCTCGGAAGAGGAAAATTCTTCTTGATCAAGAAAATGAAGCACGTCGGAAAAGCATGGCATTATGGCTTTTATGTGGCGATGATAATACACCATTTTTTCATAAGTATGCTAATCATCGAAAAAATACTAACTCTATATGGAAGATAGCTGATAGTAATGGTAATATTGTGGAAGGTTTTGAATCTATTGCTAGGGTGAGGATTCTTCATTTTGAGTCCTTGCTTCAAGAAGATAAAGATATGCGTCTTCCTGAAATTGTGAAGATTGCTGGGAATTTACCTACTTCTATTACAGAAGGGGAAAATGAGGAGCTTATGAACCTTGTTACTTTGACTGAGATTCAGTCTGTTCTCTCCTTGAGCAAGAGTGATAAGAGTCCTGGACTGGATGGGTTACCTGCTGAGGTATATAGGGCATTATTTGATGTCTTGGGCCTGGATTTACTGCGGGTTGTGGAAGATTCTCGTAAAACTGGTAAAATTCCTGCAGTTTTTAATACCACCTTTATTGCATTAATCCCTAAGATAGACCAGCCGAAATCTTTTGAAGATTTTCGACCAATATCTTTATGCAAATTTATTTACAAGATTATTGGAAAGATCATCTCTATTCATATCAGGAAGGTTTTGGGGAGTTATATCTCTTGTGAACAGTTTGGATTTCTGCCTGGAAGACAGATACATGAAGCTGTGGGGGTGATTCAGGAAGGACTGCATACTATTCATAGTAAGCATTTTAAGTCAGTGGTCTTAAAAATAGACTTGTCAAAAGCCTATGATTGTGTTAGCTGGACATATCTTTGAGTGCTCCTATCGAACATGGGGTTTTTAGGGGCCTTTTTATCTTGGGTTATGAGAAGTCTTACCTCTGTTTCTTTTGCCTGACTTATAAATGGTGCTGCATCACCTTTTTTAAGATCTGGTAGGGGACTTAGGGAAGGTTTCCCTCTAGCCCCTCTGCTTTTTCTTATAGTTTTTTTTACTAGAACAGATATGGGTCTTTAATATTAACTTCTGGCTAAACGGCTGCCAGCAGCCTTACAAACAGTATTTCTGATCCAGCTACTACAATTTGTCCAGTAATACAGGGGCATAGTCATTCTAACAGCTCCCTTTACAAAATTTCTGGACTTTACTAAACAGAAATAGGAAATTCCATAATTACGCATACAAAATATAGAGAACCAGTCTTGGTTTGGAAACAACTGATCCAGAAGGAGAGAATTCGATTGTGTTTGGCGATGGACCTGCCTCAGTGATCTATCTTCAGTGTCTTGTTGTGATCCTTGAGCAGTTCCTCTACCTTCTTCTCTAGTTCTACCAGTCGGTTCCCTATCCCTCCTGTGATGTTGGCAATGTCCTTCATGTTTCTCATGTTGTCCTCGAAAATTTCCTCGTGAATTTATTTGAGCTCCTGGGTCATGGATTCCCAGTGAGTTGTTCTAGTTTTTTGCATCCTTGTCTGCTTGATCTCCAACCGGTTTAATGCTTCCTTCACCTCGTCCAGATCTTGCTGGATGAGACCCAATCTTGTCTCGATTTGCAAAGAGGACGAGCTTGCCTCCATCTTGCACTCGACGACCTTTGTTTAGGCTTGAACCTTGCACAATGAGAAACCTCTGAGAGAGCCTGGGCACTTCCTTCTCGACCGACAGGGTATTCAGTGAGCACCAAGCGGAATTGATCTTCCTGATATAGGCTCGAGCCTGCCTTCTCCTCCATCCACTGTTCAGATCCTCGCCGATTTCATCAGAGTGCTTGCACTGGGTTCTTATCTCCATGGAGGATGCCGATTGATGCCTATTTCCCAAGTTTGCAGAGCCGACACTGGGTAAGCAGGAGCCATGTGACTGCCCTGTAGGCTCTGTCCTATTTCTGTCTGAAGGCTCAGTCTGATTTTTGTCTCGTACCTGGGATCAACCTTTCTCGTTTGCCTCAATCATGCACAACTTCATTTTGAAGTCCTCCCTATCAATATTTGAGCTGCTGACAGGAGGATTTCTTTCGACCCATTCTCCAGAAATTATAAGGGATTGATTCTTGGTTCTCGATACCATTGACGAGGAGAACTCCCTTGTTCAAGGAGGCACCTATATTGGCTTCATGATCCGCCATCTGATTGAGGTGTCTAAGAACATGATAGCACTTAATTTCTTCAAAGTCTTTCAACTAGGTAATAACCTTCCGGTAGTAGTGAGCCAGACCCATGTTTTTGGGGGCCTTTTTCAGATTGAGAGCTTGGATAATGATTCTAGAGTCCCCTATGACAACCAAATTCTTGATATAAATCTTTCTGGTCTGAGCCAGCCCTTGCCAAATGGCTAGAATTTCGGCTATGTTGTCGGTGTTCTGGCCCAGCCCCCAGGAAAAATTGAGAACAATTTTCCCTGAGCTGTCAAGCAAGACCCCTCCACTTCCCGCGGCCCTGGGATTCCCTTTCGAGGCCCCATCCACATGCAGGATATGATTCTCCAAAGAGGATCTCCACTTTATGAACTCTTGCTCTTCCAACCTTATTTCCCAGGGGGAGTAATGCTTGGAGGTTTTCTTGGTTCTGTCAAATAGGGAGGAGTCTAGATTATGGAACCAACTGTACTCATCTTTGTCAGGAGTTATCTCATTGGTAATATTAGAGTTTGAAGCTACCAGGTCTCCCAGAAGCGCGTTCACTTTGAGTGCAACTTGGAATGGCGTCCCCGCAATATCCCTGAAGATCCTGTTATTGCGTTCCAGCCACAATTTCCAGCAGAGGATTTTTGGAACCCACATCCAGCACTGTTTTAGTAACTTCAGCTTGGAGAAGGAGAATGCGGCTATCTCAGGCCAAGAGGCAAACAAAGTGGTGACAGAAGGAGGGAGGGGCAAGTTCAGCTGACCAAGAATGACATTCCAGAGATCCAAAGCAAAGGTACACTTAAGAAAAATGTGATCAATGGATTCCTCATGGCAGGCACAGAGAGGGCATCTTGAAGGGCAAACCCAGCCTCTTTTTTTTAGGTTGTCCCAGGTAAGGATACTATCATGCAGAAGGGACCAGCAGAAGAGATCAATTTTGGGAAGGGAAGGATGATGCCAGAGGTTTCTCCAAATAGTGGGGTCGGGGGCTGCCCAAGGGATAGCCAACAAGGTTGCATAACCAGTAGCAGCCGAGTAAAGGCCAGTCGATGAGCCCCAGCCTCTTTGGTCCTTCTTCTTGGCCGAGAGGGGGGTAAACCCTTGGAGAGCATCCAAAAGGGAGCGAGCTTCAAATTCTAAGTTTTGCGGGAAGTCCCCCTGGTCCCACTTCTGCTAAGAGTCATCATGGTTCCAAACCGAAAGGTCCCAAAGGGTGGTTTTGCTTTCGGAGTGGAGCCAATTTTTGATGTTGTTAATTCCCTCCAGGTGCTTTAAAGGGGCCTGCCCTAACAAGGAATCCTCCCAGAACTTGATTTTTTTGCCATTGCCCGGGATCCAGGTGAGATTGGAGGAAATCAGATCAAGGGCTTTTAGGCAGAGAGAAAGAATGGGGGAGCCTTTTCTAGTCCAGAGGGGCTGTTCCAGGCATCTTTCTTTATGGCCACAGAAGTATTTAGTCCGGAGGGCTTTGGAGCTCCAACTGTTTTTGTCACTTATCATTTTCCAAAGAATCTTGCCTCCCATGGCCAGATTTTGAGTGGCCACATCTCTGATTTGCAGCCCTCCTTCCCTCTTAGGGGCTTTGACCTTATCCCAACTGATTAAGTGCATTTTCCTCCCTTCATTTCTTCCCCCTTCCCAGAGGAATTTTCTCAAGAGGCTATCAATGTCTTTCACAATTCCTTTAGGGGCTAGCAGGATAGACGCCTGGTAGATAGGCAGGGAGGTAAGAACAGAGTTTATAAGTATTAGCTTCCCTACTTTGTTTAGCCAGGTGGCTCCCTAGGCCATGATCCTGGCCTTAAGCTTGTCCATCAGAGGCGTCCAAAGGCTACTTCTTGGAGCTGCTTTGACTAGCGGAATTCCTAGATATTTAATGGACTCCCACATGGAGGTTCCTTCCATTTCCAGCGCCCTGGATATGTCAATTATTTCTTTAGGGGGACAGTTCCAGCAATATATTTTGCTTTTCCTCAGACTGATTTCGCTGCCTGAAGTTTCAGTGTAGGCATCCAACTCTTTCTTAAAGGATCTTGCAGTGGAGAGGTTGGCTTGGCCCAGGAGGAGAGTGTCATCGGGAAATTGAGCATGGTTAATTCTCTTAACTCTTGGAGAGATTGAGAGACCGGTTAGAGAACGCTGCTGAAGGCTCTTATCGAGTTGGAAACTTAGCACCGATGCTTGGATGGCGTATAGCATAGGGGACAGAGGACAACCCTGCCTGAGGCCCCTAGAGGCTTGGAAGAAGTCAGTCGGTCTCCCATTAATCAGGGGGGCGATCCAAGGCCCCGAAATACAGGATTTAATCCAGCAGAGCACCTAGGGGTGAAACCCCATCTTATTCATCACATCAAAGAGGAATTTCAGCCGGACTCTATCAAAGGCATTAGCAAGATCAAGTTTGACTATCATACCTTTCTCCTTTTTTTGGCAGCTTGTATGGATTGCGTCTTGCACAAGGATAATATTGTCCTATATTTGTCTTCCCTGAATGAAGCCCCCCTAGTTCTCCGGAATGATCCTGGGAAGAATTTTTTTGATTATGTTTGCTATAACTTTGGTGATGATTTTATACCCAGTATTGCAGAGCGATATAGGACGGAATCTGGAGAAGTTTTGTGCACCTTTCTCTTTGGGAATTAAAGCTAGAAATGAGGAGTTGGTGCTCCCTCCTATTTTCCTACAGTTCTGGGATTTTCTCACCATTTTAACCAGATCTTTTTGAATGATATCCCAGCAAGCTATATAGAATCTGGTCGTGAAACCGTCAGGCCCGGGAGCTTTATTAGGATTCATCCCATGGAGAGCTTTGCTGATCTCCTCAGAAGTTATAGGGGCTGTCATCCTTCTATTGTCTTCTTCATTGATTAGCTCGGGAACCACAGAGAGCGGATAGTGATCCGATCTAGCTGGGGCCACCATCTCTTTTGTATACAGATTTTTGAAGAACAAGTGAGCTGCCTGTTTTATCTCATCAAATATTTTAAAGGATTGCCCCTGAAATTGGATCTCTTTGATAGTGTTGTGATTCTTACGGGATTCTACTTGTTTATGGAAGAAAGACGTATTTTTATCTCCCTCTTGGAGCTAGAGACTTTGTGACTTTACTCGCCAGTATTCTTCTTCTCTTCTCAGCGCTTTGTGAAGAGCCTTTTGCAGCTCAAGCTCAACGTTCAACAGATCCGGGGTGACCAGGGCAGACTCCATTTGTAACTGGTGAATTCCCAGGGCCCTTTGGGCATTTTTTCTTTTAAGGATAGGGGAAGGCAGGTTCTTTGCCCAGTTCTTGAGGCCAGCTTTGAGCCTTTTCAGTTTTTCTTCCCATATGAATAAAGGAGAGTTGGTAACACTCTTCTGCCAGGAGGCTAAAACCAGCTCATAGAAATCCTCCATGGAGACCCATAGAGGACTGAAACGGAAAGGAATCGGGCCCAAATTCTCTCCTGGGGACAAGGTAAGGGAGATGGGCTTATGGTCTGAAGTGCAAGCTTGGAGAATTTCGGAGGTGGCAAAGAGGCCAAGCGTCAAGAAGGATGAATGAACTAGGAATCGATCCAAGCGAGCTACAATGTGCCCTGGTCCCACTCTTTTATTGGTCCAGGTAAATTTGCCTTTGCTGGGTTTGATATCCTCCAGGTCCCAGTCCAACATAATATCTTCTACCCATTCCCTTGTCGGGTCTCTTACGAGAGAGCCTCCTTTTTTTTCCCAGAGGGCAAGCGTGACATTCATATCTCCGGCGAGGACAAGATTCTCATGAAGATTAGTAGAGAGAAAAGAATTCAGAGAATCCCGGTATTCTTTTTTTCCCGTAGGAGAACAGGGGCATAAATGTTAACAAGACTTACCTTATGTCCCGAATCGTTATGCAACAATTTCGTGAACAACCAGTGGGTGGTGCTATGTTCTTCAAGCAGAACTAGCGATGAGGAGTTCTAAAAGGTGGCTAGACCTCCTGAGGCTCCCTTGGCGCTTACGGCTTTGCCTTCTCCTTTTTTCCAGAAATTTTTGCTAGCCTGGATGGTCTCAGTCTCCTCCATTTTCGTCTCCTGGATCAGAATTACATCTGGGGAAGTCATTCTAACTAGGTCTTAGACTGCTTCTTCCTTAGCCTTGCTTCCCAACCCTCTGTAGTTCCAGGAGACGTACTACATTTAAGAACCCTGGGGGGGGGGGAGTGGCTCCTTTCGAAGCCTTTCCTTTTTTTGTAGATCTGGTTTCCATCATATCCGGGATGGTATGCTGGAGTCCTGCCGTAACGTCCCTATATGATTTCTCCTCCCTTTTTTTCCTTTCTGGCTTCCTTCCTCTTGGAGCCTTCTCAGGGGTTCCAACTGAGCTGCTGGTCTCTGTGGCCCCCCCATCTGAATCCACTCCAGTTTCGGTGCCAAGAGAGATATGCTCCTCATCCGATTTCATAGGGTCTTCTGCATGAGGGGTTCCATTGGCCGGCCTTGGGTTTTCTGAGGGGGGCAGGGACTGAGAATCTATATCGATGGGTTATTTCACAGGTTCCTTTGGTTTTCCAGCAGCTTCTTTCGATGGCTCCTTCGGAGGACTTGGATTTGAAGATGACGGTTGATTTTCCTTCCTAGTCCTTGGGTCTTTGGGTTTTGGGCCTGCTTTGGCTTTCCTAACCCTTTGTCATCCTTCAGCATCCTCCTTTTCTACGATTTGGTTCTTTGGGCAGTTCCTCTGGAAGTGCCCATGCTCTTGACAGGTTCTGCATTTGAATGGGAGGTGTTCATAGTCTACTTTCTGGTAGTGGGACCAGGTGCCAACATATATCTTCATAGCTTCTGGGAGCCCTGCCTCCATGTCAACTTCAACACATATTCTAGAACAGTTGTATATGGACTTATTGTCTGCTTTATCAATGAACTTCCCTATTCTGTTCCCTATCTTTTGAAGCGCTTCATAGTTCCAGCAGTGAACCGACAGGTTGGGGAGCCTGACCCATACAGGTACCTCCTTGGGAAGTTCCATCGTGGGATCAAAATCCGGGGTCCAACGATTCAGATACAGTCCCTGGGTACCCATAAAATATGGCCCATTTCTGAATATGAGATCTTTATCTTCCTTATTTATAAACTTAAAGAGAAAGAAGCCACTGCTCAAAGGGTAACAAGTGAGTCCTTTTTTGAGATGGGGCTTCCTGTTTCTTTGGATCCAATCGTCGGTGGTTTTTGCTGAGGACCAAATCCCCATGAACTGTCCAACCAACCCTCTCTCAAAGAAAGCAAGGGATATTTTTACCAATTGCGTCTCCGGCAGGGCGATTTCTGGGACTTTTTCTAGCTTTTTTATGAATTTTGGAACATATAGGGGGGCTTTGCGCTTGCCTCCATTGGAAACCAGCCTCCTGAACACGTCCTCCTCTAAGATCGGAGGGGGAGGGGCCGTATCCCCACCCCCAGGGGCGCCCATGGATGTCTCTTGCTGAGCTTGCAGACGCTGCTTCAAACCCTAACGCTCTCCTCACGCAGCTCGCCGATCCAAATCAAGTTCTAAAATTTCTATAATGTTTGCTTTTTCTTATAGTTGTTGAAGGTTTGGGAAGGGCTATTCTGTCAGCAAAATCCTGTGGGGATTTACATGATATTTCTTTTGGAGATAATATATCCTTATCTCATGTTCTTTTTGTGGATGATATTGTAATGGTAACTGATGGATCTGAACAGTCTTTATCATCTTTGTATGAAATATTACTGGTATTTTGCAAGGCATCTGGGATGAAGATTAATGGAGATAAATCTACTTTTTATTAATCTGGTCTGGATGAGTCTGAGTTAATTACTCTACAGAGTATTTTTTCCTATGATGTTTTTAAAATTGAGATTGGTTTGAAGTATCTGGGCTTCTATCTTAAACCTTGCAGATATCTCATAAAGGACTAGTATTGGTTGATAGCCAAAGTGGAAAAAAGGATTATGAATTGGAGCTTTGGAGGGTTAACCAAGGGAGGTAAGCTTACTTTAATTAAGTATGTTCTTGAAGCTATACCGGTATATTGGATGCATTTCTGGATACATGTGGGGATTATTGAAAAGATTAGGAAGTTGTGTTTCAAGTTCCTTTGGTTTGGAAATCATGATTCTTCTTGTTTACCTTGGACTTCCTGGAAATTGTTGGCATGTCCTAAGTTTATGGGGGGATGGGGGTTAAAAATTCCAGCTGTTTTTGCTAAGGCACTTGCTGCAAAGAGTGTGTGGAACTTGATCCATGGTTCGGGTTTATGGGTTAAAATTGATTTGCAGAAATATGTCCATCCTAGTTCCTTATTGGATTGGATTAGATCTTCTGTTAAACAGAAGAGGAGTATCTCCATTTGTTGGAAAGCAGTGTTATGGTCCTTTGATATTATTGGTAATTACTTTGTTTGGAAGGTTGGGAATGGGGCTGATGTCCGCCTTGGTATGGATCCATGGATTGGATGTAAATGGAGACACTTATTACCTCATTCAATTACTGATAAATTACATTCTACTGGGATTTTTTTTCTTAAAGATATTGGATGTCTTGGAACATCTTTCTTGATGGATCAACGGTAACTTTCTGTGGAAGATCTTGGGATAGTGGACCAATCTGATGTTTCTCTTTGGAATGGTTATCTTGCTACTCTCAAAACTAGTCATGTTAGATTAAGAAATGAAGCTGATGTTTTGGTATGGAATCAATCCAAATCAGGTAGATATACTCCAAAAGATGGATATTTGCAAATGATTTTGGACATAGATGATTTGGAATTTTCTTGGTGGTGGAAAGTGTTGTGGAAGTTTAAATGTCCACTTAAATAAAAAAATCTTTTGTTGGTTTTTATTTTCTGGTAGAGCTCTTACATGGGATGTTCTAGTTCGGAAAGGGCGGGAAGGCCCTAGTAGATGTTATATTTGTAAGAAGGAACTTGAATCTAACTTCCATTTAGGTGTTGAATATGTTTTCACTCAAAGTGTTTGGCTTGATATTGAGATCAAGTTAAATCTATTGCATTTATGGACTGGGGATTAAGTGATTTCTTGTATGAAGTCTTGGTGTCTCAATGAGGATGTTAAACATATAAGGTCTTTACTTGTTATTGTTTTATGGTTTATCTGGAAGGCCAGGAATCAAAGTTGTTTTGAAGATATCAATTTTGTACCATCACAGGTTGCTTCTTTTAGTTTGGTACTGTTGCAATCTTATCCTCAGGATAAGATTGCTTTGAACATCAGAAATGTTGTTGAAGAAAGTATTGATAAAGCTTATGCATGGGGGTATTTTGATGGGTTAGCTGCAGGTGATCCTAAAATTTGTGGAGTTGGTGGTAAGCTTTTCATTACTAATGATCATTATTTCTCCTTCAAAGCTGGATTAGGAGTTGGCACTAATAATTTTGCTGAATTATGTGCTCTAAAGCTTCTTCTGTCTTTGGCTCGGGTCAATCATATTAATAAAATTCAGATTTTTGGAGACTCTCAGCTGGTCATCAATTGGGCCAAAGGTAAGTTGAGAATTCAAAATCTTATACTTTCTCAGGTTCTTCTGGAATTCAATCGATTATCTGATATGTTTGAGCTGGTTGAGCTAAAGCACATTTTCCGTGAAAGAAATACTTCTGCAAATGATTTAGCAAAATCTAGAGCGTTTGTTATGGAAGGATCCTGGTATATTAAAGCGTTTACAGATTCTGGTAGCTTTGAAACTTATCAGATTTTTTGAGTTTTCTGTTGAGGGTGTTGTTCAGTGGCTGCTGGTTCTTGGACCGTTAGTTGGGGATGTTGCTGGATGTTGTTTGGATGCTGTTTTATCTGGATGTTGTTAGTTGGATGTTGTTGGGAGTTTGGTTTTTGATGGTTGTACTATCTGGAGATGATATCAGTGACACTCTTTTTGATATACATGATGTGTTTTCGATATTATATTAGTCTTTGTTATTACGATATGATATATGATCTTATGTTGTGATTTGATGCTTGTCTTCTGTTGGAAATTTAGGGATGATGATCATCCTTGATCTTATGTAATAAGTCTTGTTGAGAATTTTTGAAACACTTTTTGTAAATGGACAAGTTTTGTTCCATCTGAAGAATGCTAATATAAATACATTTTTTGTCTATGGAAAAAAATACCAAATAGACAAGTACATCAATTACTAACATATATGTAATCATTTCCACATCAAGAATCAACCATGAAGTCTAAGCATGCTTTAATGTATTCTATTACAACAATTTGTCTTTTAAAATACACTGAACTAATTTCATGATTAAATTCATGTTTACTTATATACATTCTTTTATGCCTAAGAATTTCATAATCATTTTCATGCTCAATTCATGAATGCAAAGTGAGGGCGTTTTCTTTTCTCAAAACTCCATTTAGTTAGTAGTTATTATTTATTCTCATATATTACTAGTAATGATAACTAACATTTAAACAACAACCTACAACCATACTTTAAAGCTTTGTGTATAATAAACTTGAGGCAAAGGAAACTAAATTTTTTTGATAACCAATTTGTGGTTTGAGTTTACTGCAAATCTGTAAGATGATTTACCAGTGCTTTAGTATCAGTTCATCTAAAGGCTCAATGTTGTAACTCGTGTTTTCATACCATTTTGTAACACCCCTTTTATTCTTGGTGATTATTCGAGAAAAATTGCGGAACATTTTTCTCCTATACATAATTGAAATGTAATTCACATTTACATAGCTTAAGCGTTAGTTCTCATTTTAATGATGTTAACCTTTAACACATGAATACAACTTCTCCAATATAACCCTGCATAAAGTTAAAGTCACATGAAAAATACAGATAAGATTCTTAATACAATCTGCTCCGTCTAGTCTACTCTTGTTGAGTCTACTCTTGTAAATTGACATCTTCTAACAATCCACATACGCAATTAGTATATGAAGCAATAATCCTAATCAATCATAATTTCTAATGGAAAATACAATTAGTTGATTAGTAATAGTATGAAGGTTGTAACAACAACATCATCACTATGTTAACATTTTCAACATGTACGCCAAATATAATGATTTCGATTGATGGAAACGAATATCATAATAATTTCATAGTGGCACTTCATGTAAGAGTTTACTATGGATATTATAAGTTTACGATGACTATTACCTAATCAAGACCATAACTTAGTTTTAAGAAATTCTACTAAGGATCCATTAGTTACATGAAGGACTATCCAACAACTTAGTAGTTTTTTTGAGTACTTTCATTTACAAACAATAATACCAAGCCAAGTTTGGCTAACCAAATTTTGGTCTTACAACACTTATATGTGTACTGACATGTAGAACATGAATGAGAAATACCTTAAATTATTAAAGTATTGTGCATAACAAGGTATATTTCCAATCGCATAATTCTTATTATTGTTGGCCTCCACTTTTACCATATTTTTGTCATTATTTTTAAAGTCATATTCTTAGTTTTTCAACATGATCCACAACCATTATACCACTAATTACTGATAAATACATGTCTTCTACCTTGTGGTTGATTATTATTGTTTTATTGTCTTTTTTATGATTACAAATGTTTTTATCATAGTTTTACGATGAAGGTTAAACAATGTGTTTTTGTGGCCAATCAATATGTTCATGCACCGATTCTAGTACCAATAGTTTCGGTACCAACCATTTCTTTCTGCACCTGTACTTGTTCCAGTACTGCATTCCGTAATTGACTCATGTTTGCATCCTTTTTTTGATAAATAGGCATATGTATTTAGAAGAAGAAATTATCAACGTGGGATGAAGCTTGTGGTGCACATTTAGATATTTGTAAGCACACATGAATGCTAGTTAAAGTTCATTGGTGATCCAACCAGCAGCTGACAGGTTTTCCTTGGAAACCGACAGGTTCACCTTCGACAGGTTCTCCTTGGCAACCAACAGGTTCACCTTCGACAGGTTCTCCTTGGCAACCGACAGGTTCACCTTCGACAGGTTCTCCCTTGATAGGTTCACCACAAATACAACATACCAACATGCTCTGTGATTATTGAACTTCTAACCGTTATAACTTCTTGTAATTGAACATAGAGGGTAGTCACCCAAACATCTCAACATCCTATATAAGCATGTACATTATGTAATATAAACATCTTTCTGATCATCATCTGATTCCTCCATTTCTCATGGAGCATAAGTAATAAATTGGTTCAAATTCTTGCATATTGTCTGTGTGTATATTTCTTCTCGACCTAGTGTGTTTCCTGCTTTGATGTTTCTTTTTATAAGCTTCTGCCATAAAAGAAATCGACTCATTCAATTGACTGTTGTCCCTAGCATGCACTTGGGCATGACCTAGACCATTGGTATCAGAGCATGATTTCGTTCATAGCTTAAGTTACATAAGAACTTCCATCGAAGTTATTTAACTTATTCATGTTCAAACACACTCACAAACTCAGCAACACAAGTAGACATTTCCTTCGACTTTAGAAAAGATGGCCGAAGAAACAGACAATAGACGTGCAACTGATGAGACAAAGCAACTCATAGAAAAAGCATTGGCTCGCCAGCGAACCGAAATGTTCACCCAGTTTAGTGAGATTCTCATGAGAGTCACTACAAACTCAGGGGAATCCTCGACACGATCTCACTCCGATAAAATCAGCCCCTTCAAAATGCAAATGAATCTGGACATACCGAGCCTTGAAGGTAAGATTGGTACGAAATCCGTTGACAATTGGGTACAACAATTGGAATCTTACTACACAGTAAATCAGATCTTCGAAGCAGAAAAGATCACCATTGCGTCCTTGAAGATATCAACCTCCATGCACTACTGGTGGGAGAATCTTTCAACAAAAATGGAAAAAGAAGAAGACCCCATCGACACATGGGTAAAATTTGTCGAATATGTACGAAAGGAGTTCTATGCGTCCAAGTACCTTGAACAACAATACAAGAAGTGCCAACAACTAAGGCAGTGGAAAGACCAGTCCGTACAGAGTTACACCGATGAGTTCTATCGACTCATGGCTAGACTTGGCATCCAAGAAGAAGATAAATTGCTTGTCCTGAAGTACATCAGCGGGTTACCCCCATACATTTAGCAAGAGATGGAGTTTCCGACTGTTAGCACGCTTGTGGATGCATTTCATTACGCCAACAAGCTTGAAGCTAAATAGAAAGGAAAAATACATTTCGCGAACATGCCAACATGTCAAACATCTGACAAGAAGTCGCTAGCCGACTCTGACAAGTTCAAGAATCCTTCTCAACTGACTCCGCCAAAGCCTGATCATCAAAAGAAGAACTTTCAGAAAGATAAGAGGGATCATAAAAA
Organism: Pseudotsuga menziesii; assembly: GCA_001517045.1. Classification (NCBI taxonomy): domain Eukaryota; kingdom Viridiplantae; phylum Streptophyta; class Pinopsida; order Pinales; family Pinaceae; genus Pseudotsuga; species Pseudotsuga menziesii. The sequence continues at coordinate 3,528 of LPNX010673934.1, read as the reverse complement.
ACCAAACCCTACCGAGAAATGGTGTGATTATCACAGTTCATCATGGCATGATACATAAGAATGCAAAGCTCGGAAGACATTTTTGACAAAATTGTTGACAGAAGACTTGTCCGACAGAACCCTGGTAGAATCTGATCGAGATGCATCAACTCTCTTGGCGTCGACCTCGATAACTCTGATAAACTCGACCATCGTCAATGAGGAGGAATGAGAGCGCCTATTCCATACATGGATATGGGTTTAGAACAATCCATTACACATCTGATTGTGAATAATGGTAGCCAAAAGAACTTTGTTTATGAAGATCTTGTGAAGAAATTAGGCCTTGTCACCACTCCACATCCACAACCTTACAATATCAGTTGGATGAAGGATGGGTAGGAACTAAGGATCACACGACAATGTCGACTCACCTACTTCATTACGTCTTTTAAATATGAAGTACTATGTGACGTGGCACCGCTTTCTGTAGCCGATGCCTTATTCAGTAAACCCTACCTATGGGATCGACATGGTACATATCAGTCATGACCTCAGAAGGTGATTGTCAAAATCTGAAATCAATGGTATGGCATACTAGAGGGACAACCCACATCAACGGTTGCTATGATATATGCCAAACAAACGAAGAAGCTTATCAATCATACTCAAAAGTTCACATTAATCATGATAAAGTATCAACATTCCAGGAATATTGCAGCAATTAGTCGACTCACCGACCAACACAGCTCTCGACAACAACAACAGATCGACAACATTCTTGAGGAGTACCAAAACATATTTCAAGCACCAGACATAGTACCTCTGCACTGTTAGGTAAAACACTCTATTGAACTTGTTCCTGGTTCTTCATTACCTAACACATATGTTTACAGAATATCCATTCTCGAAAATGAAGATATTCGCAGGCAAATCCAGATTTGATCGACAAGGGTCATATCAGCCCCAGCTCCTCTCCTTGTGGAAGTCCAGTCATCTTAGTTTTAAAGAAATATAGGACTTGGCACATGTGCATAGACTATCGCGATCTCAATGAAATTTTAGTGAAGAACATATACCCTCTTCCATGGATTGATGAACTCATCGACAATATGAAAGGTGCTAAGTTCTTTACGAAACTCGACCTCAAGTCGAGATACCACCAGATTCCAATCGAGTCCACTGATGTATGGAAAACGAATTTCAAAACCAAGGAAGGATTGTTTGAATGGTTAGTCATGCCTTTCAGCTTATCTAATGCACCTGCAACCTTCATGAGATATATGGATGACCTTCTACGACCTTTCGTCAGTAAATGTGTCATTGTTTATCTCGACGATATCTTGATTTTCAGTCGATCATGGGAAGAACATGTCAAATAACTTCGGCAATTTTTTGACACTCTCCAAAAACATAGGCTATATCTGAACATGGACAAATGCTCATTTGCGATGACTAGCATCAAATATTTGGGGTATGTAATTGACTCTGTAGGCATTAATGTCGACCCCAAAAAAGTATAGATCCTCAAATATTGGCCCATTCCTCAAAACATTCATGAAATAATAAGTTTTCTTGATTTGGTGAATTTCTATTGACGATTCATACTTGGCTTCAACCACATTGCATGGCCTTTGAATCAATTGACGAAAGGAAATGAGAAAACTATCTAGTAGAGAGGAGCTGCGTTCGGAAAATTAGAGTTCTCGACGTTTCGATCCCTACTCTGGGATCATCATCAGGAGACAATTAGAAGCGTGAGGAAATGTGTAAGATGCCCGAGCAGTTAAATATGGATCAGTAAGTTTTTGGAAGGAAAGGTGATAAACAGGTCGGCTTGGTAAACCTTAGAAATTTTTAATTATGTTTGTTTTTCAAAAATTTTTAAAAGGAATTTTTAGGGTTTTAATTTTTAAGGAAATTTTTAATTAAAATCAAAATTTTTCCTAAGGTAAGTTGGTTAAAACTTTTAATACTAAATCTTAAGTTTTGTTTTTAAAAGTTTTAAAATATATTTAATTAAAAGTTTTAAAAATGGTCAATTAGAAAGGTTAATTTTAAAAATTTTTAATTTGTTTGTTTAAAAATTTTAAAAATGAAAATTTTTGGTTTTTTTAGAGAAAATTTTATTTTAATTTCAAGATTTCTTAAGGTAAGTTAATTAAAACTCTTTAATTTAAACCTTAAGTTTGTATAAAAATTGTCAGTTTTTTAAGTTTTAAACATATTTAAAAAATTTTAAAAGTGAAAGTTTAGAAATGTTAATTTTAATTTATTTTAGAGGATTTTTTTATTTTAAAAAAAAAAGATTTTTAAAATAAAAATTTTTAATTTAATTATTTAACTTTGTTAGTTATTTTTATGTTAAGAAGTTTTTTAAGGTTTTTATCTATTAAAGGTTGAAAGTTTTTTTAAAAGTTTTCAAATAAAACAATTTTCAATTTTCAATTTTTAATTTGTTATTATTTTAATTTATTATTATTTTAAATTTTAAATTTTAATTTTGATTTTTATTTT
>LPNX010673906.1:167185-210572 GCA_001517045.1 Pseudotsuga menziesii | reverse complement strand
ATTTCAAGGATTACAAAACAAGTGCAGGTGTGTATCACTTTATGAACCTAATCATTGGTATGAGCCTCTAGTTACAAATAATTCCCAACAAAAATTCCTAGAAGGTACAATACTTCTTACCATACTAGAGCACCTGAGACTAATGAATACCATCAGTAATAGATATGATCTTAAGGGCTTGGTTGTATGATAATAGGTATTCTAACACAATGAGGTATGTAAAAAAACGATTATGATATTTTCTTAATACTAATATTTTATTTGATCCAATGAGTGGAGATATAGGCATTCAGTATTCACAACCTCCCAGGTACATGTATCTCCCTCTCTTAAACAAATAGTCATTGTAGGTACATACAAAAAATTTCAAATATTTAATATGCAAGTCTCATTTGTCTTATTGTAATGTGCTTGTAACCCATTTTTTGGTTGGCCCTTCCATAAAATATTGAAGATACAAGTACTTTTGGTTTGTAAACATAAGTGTTGAGTGGTTGCTCCATGTATGTTGACAACAATCATGACAGGCACTTGTGCATGCTCAATAAATTTTGTTGTTTTCAATCGGAACTATTATAGTTGAACATGATTTTTTTATAAGATTTGCAAATGTTAACTAACTTATAATTGGCATTTCATGTGTAGACTTATAATTGGCATTTCATGTGTAGAGTCAAGAGATGAGAAGAAACGGTCAAGTGAGTACTTGGGAAGATTTATGAAGCTCAAGGAAGAGGAAGCTCAAATTTTTAAACGAAACTCACACTAGCTGGGGGAGTGGGGATAAATGAGATTCCACTAGATGTATATTTGGACGTTGTCCATGGGTGGTATTTTATGTTTAACTTGTGGATTTTGTGTACCTTGTGTCATTTTGGGAATGATATGACACTATTTCATGTTTGGGTATGGGATTTTTTATTAATATTATAACTTATTAACCAATTCCAAATAAATTTTTATAAAAAAATTATTATTTCTCTCGGGCCTACAGTTGATTAATTGTCTCTATGGTTCATATAGGTTTCTTTAGTTGGTGTTTTATGGATTTTTTTCAATCCTCCATGAATTCACGGAGGATTGAAAAAAATCGGGCAGCATTTCGGCTTGCCCGGGACACATTTCAAAATTAAACCAGTAGCATAAACGCTACCGGTTGACATAATTTATATATATATAACAAATTAACAAAAAAATTCAATTTAACTACAAATTTTCAAAAATCCGGCAGCATTTCTGCTTGCCGGTACACATTTTAAACATGAAAATTATAAAAACATACATTTACCAAATTTTAAAACAAATTTTATAAATTTATAAAAAAAAAAAATTAAATTCCATTTAAATTGAAAAAAATATATTTAAACCGTTACCTCTTGGCTCCGACGCCATCGTGACGAGGTTGGGTTGCTTCAGGGTGCTTGGGGTGCTTCTCCTTATGCCGCTCGTCGTTCCTCAGTCGAGCTGTTACAGTGAAATTTTGAAAAAACACGGCCGCGGCCCCCGCGGCCTCTTTTTATAATTTTTTTGACACAGGCACCTCGGTCGAGGTATATACCTCGACCGAGGTCCATACCTCGACCGAGGTATTTCTTAACCCTCGTTCGAGGTATTAAAACCTCGACCGAGGGTTAATAAATACCTCGGTCGAGGGCTGAACAAAACCTCGGTCTAGGGCTTGATAAAACCTCGGTCGAGATATTAAAACCTCGGTCGAGGGCTTGTTAAAACCTCGGTCAAGGGCTTGTTAAACCCTCGACCGAGGTGCGCTTTTCTGTTTTTACCGAAATGCGCTTGCCAAAAAGTGTTACCCAGGTCCGCAGATTCACCCAAGTCTTAAATATTTATTTGAACAACAAAATTTAAATGCGAGATAGGAAAGATGGTTTCCCTTCTTAAGCGAATATGATTTTGAAATCAAACACATAAAAGGAAAGGAAAACAAAGTGGCAGACACTTTAATTTGTCATGCAAATTTGCTATTTGCAAGTAGTAGCTATGAATCTGATCTAAAAAATCAGATCCTAAACGTTGAAAATTCTGATAGGGAATATCAAATTTTAAAAGAAAAGATTGCTAAAAATGAACAAAATCAAGTACAAACAGATTTCAACCTAAATAAACAAGGACTGTTGCTGCATAAAAACAGGTTGTACGTACCAAACATAGCAGAAATCAAACTTACATTTTTGAATGAGCTACATAAAACACTGTACTCAAGGCATCTTGGATACGTGAAAATGATCACCATGATCAAAAAAGATTTCTTTTGGCCAAACATGAAGAAAGAAGTGGCATAATACTTAGCTTACTGCCTAGAATGTCAGCAGGTTAAGGCAGAACATCAACATCTAGCAATGATTGGTGCATCCACTACCCATTCCGGAATGGAAGTGGAAAACAATTAGTATGGATTTTATAATGGGCCTACCGAATAATTTCCAGTAGCATGAGTCAATCATGGTTTTAGTTGATAAATTAGGTAAGGCTGCTCATTTTATTCTTGTTAAATATACCTATAAAGCTGTTAACATTGCAGATATTTTCATGAAAGAAATATTCAAGTTGCATGGTGTACCAAAAGTAATAGTCTCAGATATAGATGCAAAATTTATAGGTAACTTCTAGAAAGCTTTGTTTAAAGGTTTAGGAACATAATTGAATTTTACTACTGCATATCATTTGCAAACGGATGGGCAGACTGAAAGATTAAACCAAGTCCTATAATACATGCTAAGGATGTATGCCATGGACAAACCAGGTAAGTGGGAAGACTACCTACACTTAGTAGATCTTTCTTATAATAATAATTTTCAAGTTTCTGCAGGTATGAGTCCTTTTGAAATATTATATGGACGCAAGTGTAATACTCCAATTTCATGGAGCAGTCTAGTTGATAGGTTAATGTTAGGAACTGATTTATTAAAAGATATGGAGCTAACCATGAAACAAGTACAACAAAACTTAAAGGCTTCCCAAGACAGTCATAAAAGTTATGTTGATTTAAAAAGAACTCGTAGAGATTTTTAGGTGGGTGAACATGGGAATATAAAGGTAAATCCCAAGAAAATTTCTTTGATATTGGGAAAGTATTCAAAGTTGGCACCCAAGTATTGCGGGCCATTTGAAATTTTGGCTAAATTAGGGTCGGTTGCTTACCATCTAGCCCTACCACCCAATATTAAAGTGCATAATGTGTTTCACATTTCTATTTTAAAATATACGTTCATGATGTTTCTCATGTGATTTATTGGAATATGACCCAGGTGGAACCCTAAAGAGAGTTTCAGGTGGGACCGGAGCGCATTCTCGATGCGAGAGAACTTTTACTTCGGAACCGTACCACCAGACAAGTCAAGGTGCAATGGAAGCACCTTAGTCCAGAAAAAGCTACTCGGGAACTGGAAAGTAATATGCGGGAGGCATATCTAGTCTTATTCCAAGATGATGAAATGGAAGAATAAATTAGAAATCTTATAAAATCAACATTGTTATCCATTAAGGAGAGGTGTATGTAATGCACTGAGAATTAATAATTTATTATTAATTCTGCTGAAAAATACTTTAACTATTATTTTTATTATTTATGATTTTTGGCGGAGAGTAAAAAATAAAACATTTTGTCATAAATCATTTTATTTAATAAAATGTGCTTAAGGGGGTACAAAAGTGGATATAGTTGTTAAAGAGTGTTTGCTAACCCACAAGAGAAAAATACAAGTGGCTGAATCTGTTGAGTGAGAAATCAATATGAAAAATGTTTCATCCCCCAAAATCAGGTAACAACTCCTAGTTGAGTGCTAAAGAGCAGGAGGCTCATAAATGACCAAGTCCTAGGAAAAATACTATATATTAGTATGTCCATGAGCACCAGGAGGCTAGCATTGGACAGGGATTGAATATGAGAATGCAAAATATGGCGCATTGAAGTATTTTTCTCTTGTGATTCAGCGAATAGGCTCGGGGGTTCTGGAGCAAGTAACTTGGCTGCTCTAGGAGTTGGTTGGGAGGAACGGCTTCTCCACTTTCTTTTCGAGCATTGGTGCCAGGTTCATAATCTTTGTTTTAAAATGACTGTAGAATTTTTTATTCTAGATATGAAGAGGTTAATATAGGACCTAGTATGTATCAGTTAGTTTAATTGTGCTATGATTAAGTGTTTAGTAGCAGTTAAGAAATTCTATGATTAGACGTATATACTTGAATTAAGGACTCTGTTTTTATTTGAAAATAGAATTCTGCACATAAATGGATATGTATCATCTATTTCCAATTTCTTCCTATATGACCAATTTAATAATTCATCGTTGCACTCCTTATTTATATTAATTTCTTAGTCTGTAATTTGGAAACTAATAATGGGCAGAATCCCTAATCATGTTACTATTAGTCTATTTTACTTCATATTTAAACTGAGTATTAAGAAATATATAAATATATATGTATATACCCTATCTTTATAACCTTTAATATATATATATGTGTGTGTGTGTGTGTGTGTGTGTGTGTGTGTAGAGAGAGAGAGAGAGAGAGAGAGATGAATATTATCACCATATATATATTTGCTTTAGAATGCAAACATAAGAAATTATTAAGGTATGGAGTAGATCGGTTACAAATAGTCCATACAGAGTAACCCTACTCGACGATTTACAATGTGATAAATATAACCAATCTTACACAGAAATATTTGATCAAAGATCTAAATTAATTAACAATTTACATAATACCCATAATAACATCATAAACCGACCCTTATGGACTTGCATACATTTACTTCCATTTCGGATCGAGGATCTATAAGTAAATTAAATAACTATACAAATCCACAGTAATCGAACCATGAATAAAATGTATAAGTCAAAATCAGTTTACTTTTGGCAGATCCTAAGAAATCAAGTCAAGAACCTTTAATTATCTCTATAATTAAATATTTAGTCACTTAAACAATCCTTTTCGGGTTCGCATGAGCAAATCATATCTGCATAGAAGATCCTAATAACCAAATATACTATCCATGAAGTAAATCAAGTACATATAGAATCAAATCTATTTGCATTCCCAACATATACGCCGGTTGTTATAGTTGTATTATTTTACATCAAACCCCAACTACGAAACAAGCTTTTGTTTTTCCACAAGGACCAGCGCAAAACCATCATAGATGGCAACCAATCCTTACATAAAATCAAACATTATCTACTATACAAGAAATTGTAGACCCTACGGGTCTCTTTTTAATTCAATAAAACAAAGTAAAGATAGGGCCATAAGTCCATATAATGACCAACACTATCTATGCAGAGGAAAAAACCTTAGTATAGCATACAAACACCTCCATCCTATTCACCAAACGAATGCAACAATATAACACCAATTTAATTATTGTATTTGTGGTCGTAATACCATCAATGATGGAAACCATTAATTTAACATAAATAGTATGCAAGTTCAATAAAACGAAAACGAATATTGGAATCACACAACCTGAAGGTCGGGCATCATTATTAATATCCAAAACATATAATAAGAAGTGGTTGTAATACCATCTTTGATGACTTCCATGCTATTTAAACACCAATGTTAAAATAGTAAGAGAATGGGAGTAAGACCATTCAAATGGCACCCAAACCCTGTCAAGAATGCATTAAAACATTACAGAACTTCTAATTCACAGTTTAGAAGCAATGACTGCAAAGCCGGTGCAAGGAAACCCATTATGGTTTTGCAAAATGTATGTAATCAAATCAAGAACTTATGTTAAAATTGACTAAGGCTACCACTCGTAACCTCACGGCTCCTACCCAATGTGACTTGCAACCAGAAGTATGGTTGGGTCAGTATGTTGCTCAAAACTTTAAACAAGAACAATATGTTAATTAAGGGTTGAGCCAAGCTTACTTGGGTGTTTGGAAATGCAGGCCTGGGAGTAGGGGACCCTGTCACCTCCCTCTCCAACGCCTTTAACCTATACAATTTTGTTACAGTAAAAACCAAGTAAACATTTGTGAAATAAATTGAATGAGGAAAATGTGGGATAAAACCTTACCTCGACATTTTGCAAAGAGGGAAAGGGGTCGACTCCTCCAAAGCACCCTTATTCCTCCTCTTCCTGCAAATACAAATGAAAGAAGCTTAGTCATTATTTAATGCTAAATCATTACAAAGTAAAATGCAGCAGTGAAGTTTCAGTTAGAAACCCTTACCTGTTAAACATACCGTTTTGAAGAGCGAGGTCGTGGAACACACTCTGCATTACAATCTGCCAAAGGAATCGAGAAGCCCAGTAACACCTCGGGGAAGTTACAAACAACACTTTGTTAGCACTTACATAAACCATCAAGAAATACCCATACGCCATCATAACTCATAAACAAAGCAGAGCTCTTCGGCTCTTGTCGGCCACACAAAATAACCAACAACCTGTACATTTCCATGGTGAACAGAGTAGAAATCGACTCTTCCTTCCCACACAAACCAAGCAGGAAAACTGAGGTGTCAGAGAACTTCCAAGCACATTAAACCTCTGTCCAAACCCTAGCTTCAATGTGGACAAATGGATGGTAGAGAGTGTAGCCTAGTATCAGTGTGGAAGGCTTGGTTGCACTGTCAACTCATAGCTAGGCCATGCTTTAATTACCACAGTCAATCAAGGACTGAGTATAATAACTCTCGACCAACATAATAAAAAATTGCAATCATTGCATACAAAACCATACATTATAACCCGAATGCCAATAAATTTTGCATCACTTGAACCATGGCATGTAATGCCAAATGTTTAATAATCCAAGAACCATAATACATTGCAACCATGGTGTAAAGAACATATGCCAAAACCATATCTTATTGCAATCAAGGTATAAACAAAATATGCTAAGAAACATAACCATCGTGGATCGTAGGGTAAGGCATACCACTTTACAAACCATATATTATCGTAATGCTAAAACATTATTTAAACCCTTACAACTTTATTAATATAATGAAGGGTCACCATATGGTTGTACCATATGTATTACAAGCCATAAGCGATTATGCTTAAAGGGGAGGTCACCACACACCATATCTTAGACTATGATAAGGCCTAAGGCCTTTCAATTTGTCACTTAGGGGTCAATACTATGGATAGTCTCCCCAAGCCTTAGGCAAGTAAAGCCGTCATAAAAAGTAATCACCTAAGAACAAGTAAATGAAGAACATCACCTGTGTGGGCATGGATAAAAGTTTTAAAAGGAGCTAGCCACTGCCACAATTAACAAAACCTATCATAACAAATGGGATAAATATATTAAAAACTTACAAAAGTAAATCACGAGGAATCCGCTAGTAAGTACCGTAAATAAATGCATGTAAATTATTTTTTACGATTTTTAAGTGTTACATAAAATAACATGAGATGAAAAAGAGTCAGAGGCAACATTACTGAGATTCTACAACAATGGCATCACAACCCCTTTCACATTTTGGTTCTCAACCATCTTTGGGAACTCACACCAGGGTTCATCATATGGAACATCTAGAAAGAAAGAAATATCAGAATCTTCATTTTAAAACACAACTCCCTTGAGGACATATGGTGTAGGTACATCAACAATAACCTTCAAGAATCTCTTTCTTCCAAACATTGGAGTACTACAGACTTTCCCTTCTCTTCATCTAAGCAACGACTTCTAGATAACTGGAAATTTCAACTCACCGCTCCCCACGTGGCAGCCAAGAAGTCCAGAGTTTATGTTGAAAGCCCTGATACTTGGTCTCCCCCTCCGAAAGGTGTCTATAAAATTAACTTCGATGGTGCATCTAAAGGGAATCCTGATAATGTTGGGTTTGGAGGAGTCATTAGGAACAATGTTGGATACGTTCTGTGGATATTTTTTGGGTACATTGGCCATGAAAGTAACAATGCGACTGAAATGGAGGGTCTTATTGAAGGCATTATAATTGCTAACATAGAATTATTTCTCCCTTTGATTGTTGAGGGGGATTCACAAATTATCCTTTCGATGGTAGCCAAAATCCTACATGGTTCTCAAACCTCTAAACTTTCACCCACCTGAAGAATGGAGCATGGTCTCACCTGTCTGGCAAGCCATCTTATTCAAAACAGGGCTATCTCTTTCCACCACGTGAAACATAAGGCCAACTCTCTTGTTGACTTCTTATCCAATGAAGGAGTCCTCAGTTATTCACCACTCACGGAAGGTGAGCTGGGAAACATCACTGGCATCGATCTAGCCCATAGATGCCAGGATCTAGCCTCCAAGGATCTCTCCGACCTGGATGTGGGTGCCACTTGTCAGACTGACAGCGCAGGGCACCTCGGGATGAGGAACGAAAATGTGGCACCCCGCATGATGGGCCTTCTATATCCCCCCATGCAACAGTTAAGGTGCATTCACTACGCAGAGGTTAGCACCCTGGCTGGCAATGGAGGAAGGGATATGCATCTAATAACTTTGTTTGGAAATGATCGAATAGTCCTGTTGAGGGATGGAAGAGCCATTTTGTCATCTAGTTTGGCATTTGAATAGCCACCCCTGCATTAACTTACCTTCGATCGCCTTTGAGCGGATTCGTGTGGACGACATGCTTAAGGAATGTGAATGGGATGCCTTTAGGCTCATTCTCCTGCCCCTGGGTTTAGTTAGCACAGATTCATCCCAACTCTGTTCTGGTCCCCCCACCTGGTTCTCTTTTAAGCCAAGCTTTCGGGTTCATCACCTATACATGCAACAATGTTCAAGGAAACAAGCTCTGATTAGTAGGGATTCTGACATGAAGCTGCAGCATTTTATTTAACTCACCAAGTCACGACAACATGGTACCCCTGGCCGTGGTAGCAGTGGTCATAGTCGAGATCATCGCGGCATGGGCATGATGATGGAAGAAGGTTATGAGATTGATGTCTCCATGCCTATGAGAGTCATGATTGAAGAATGGGAAGCTCGCTTGGTTATCGAGCACCTGGATAGAGGCAAAGGGGGTGTCCAAATTAATCACTATTGTCTTATCAAAAATATGATGGGTACCTTAATGGAGGAAATGGTTAGTAACTATAACTACACTTGCAGCTTTGTGTTGTCTGCCAAGACTAAACTGCTTGAACTCAATGCCCAACTCAACAGGATGGACACGAATTCAACTTGGAAACGCTTATCCATTGGACTTTGCACTGCAGACAACATTGAAGGGGGAAATTGTAGCGTTATTAGGGACTGTCATTGGATAGGAGCTCGGTTCCAATGGAGGCTACAACGATCACTGATCCATTCCCAGTGCCTTCCACTATCACGCCATTGGTCAACAAGCGCCTTCACGAAGCTAAGGTACATGCCCGTAAATCATCTCCTCTACCTGTCAAGCAACTGAACATCAAGGCAGATGAAGAATTCCAGGGGGGATGCCCCATGCTAGAGGAGGTTCCTCCCCCCCTAGTTTGTTGTTGATGAAGACCCAAAAGCCGACTTGGCCTACCACTAGTTCCACTTATTATTTCAAGCTTTTATGTTTTGATTTGCTTTCTAAGCTCTTGTTTTACGAGTCTATGAACAATACCAGTATTAATTTTGCGACAAGTCCGTAATGTTAATTGATTATGGTGGTGGCTACTCTTTTCCAGACCACCATCCCAAAATTTAGTGAGTATTGTAATTTTTTATGCACTTTTTGTTTCAGTTGCTTAATACAATTTACACACTTAATATATATATATATATATATATATATATATATATATATATAAACAAAAGCAAATGAGTAAGAAAAACCATACATAATTAGAACCAAATTTCTTCATCCAATTTTTTGTTTTATTTGTTAATTAAACTAAATATAAACATAATCTTAATTTTGTTTTACTTTAAATAATAATTTTTATTATTTAAAGTAATAATAATTAATTAATTAATATATGTAAAACAGAAGAAAACCAAATGAGTAAGAAAAACCATACATAGTTGGAACCAAATTTCTTAATCTAAATTTTTGTTTTATTTATTAATTAAACCAAATATAAACATGATCTTAAAATTTTTTACTTTAAATAATGATTTTTATTATTTAAAATAATAATAATTAATAATTAATTAATTAATATTTGTAAAATAAAAACAAAACCAAATGACTAAGAAAAACCATACATAGTTATAACCAAATTTCTCAATCTAAATAAGAATTAGAACCTAGTTTCTTATTTTAAAAACTGGACAGAGAAAGGATACATATTAACGTGAAAATACTTTCAGTCATACATCAGTCAACTGTGTGAAAAACACGAATAAAAATCAAATACGAATATCGAAGAGAACGGAAACTAAAAACTCAAATATCAATATTGAAGAACGCAAGCCCACGCAATTCGAGATACACTTTTCAAAGATCAGCCAAAACAAACATATTATTTAGTATTTTAAAGTTGCTTTACTATCATATCTACAAAATAGTTAAGCAGAACTACGAAAATCATATATAGTATGACATATACAAACACTAAATCAGACCCTGCATGTCCGCAACGATGAGCATCTTGAAAAAAGAAGAGTAGTTCCAGTCACGCAAGAGGAGAGGCGGCTGGTTTTTTAAACGGGAAGGCGGCGGGATCCTACTGAGCGGGGTGGCTGTAAGGGGTGTTGCCATTTCACATGATAGTTTAAGACCTCTGTTAGGTCCAGCGGGTGGTTAGGAGAAAGCAGCCACGTGAAATTATGAACTAATTTGGCCACCCACAGGTGAACCATGCGCAGGCCAAGAGCTTTGCCCGGGCACACTCATCGACCACCACCAAAAGGCACAAGCCGCAGGTCGTTTCCTCGCACGTCCACATGTTCTCCACCTTCTGACGGAACAAATCTCTGCGGACGGAATTGATGAGGCCGCTCCCAGATCTCCGGTATTGTGTGACACAGCGGTAGAAAAAATGGGGGCAAACAAAAGCTATCCATTGAGCTGCAGACCATTTAATGCTGTTGCAGCAGGCTTGATGATCCAAGGATCTTAAGCTGCTCGATCTCGCAGCTTAAGATCCAAGGATCATCAAGCCTGCTGCAACAGCATTAAATGCTCTGCAGCTCAATGGATAGCTTTTGCCGCGAAATTGGCAGGCTAGAAAAGACAACTACTTGCAGGCCACCCACACGATTAGACAGGGTACGTATAATTTAATAGTACACGAAACTCGAAACTCGACATGAAATGGACTAACACCTCCGCTGTAATTAACGAAGTTCATTCTATTAACGATTGTCGGTATTTATTATTGACAGATCTTTACGAAATAGTTATTTAAATTAAATCAGACATGGAACGAAACACCATTAAAATTATAAGCGAAAGGTCGTGGACTCGTGGATACATGAGACAGAATTTTAAATACATATAATATCAAAAGAACCCATTTACTGTGGGGCTACCGAGTCCCGACAATCCCCAGAAATATTTATAAAAAGCCTCGTATTTAAATACTCGTAATTTGAGTTGTAAAATACCACATTCAATTAGAAAATAATGAATGAAAATGTTTAATTACAAATAACATGCTTTGAAATTTTATTTTAATACAAAGCAATTCCTTGGGGTTCACATCAAGTTATGGGGAAAAATATATCATATGCCATACGTTATTTATTGCGTTGGTGGCAGTATTGCGAGCCATTAGATCTGGTGGCAATTGAGATCTCATGGCTGGCAATGCTGCCGCCACCTCATTAAATAACATATCGCATATGATATATTGTTCACCTCAAGTTATGCTCGTTAGACAAAGTTGAGTAGTAAACCTCTTGGTGTTCACATCGAGTCATCAGTAGAAACGAAAGTAAGAGTATCGCCATTCATTGTTTTACCTCAAACCTTTTCTAGAGTCTCAATGCATGGTGTTTCAAAATTACAATAACAAGGCTATGGCCTTTCATGTTTTAACATTAAACCTTTTCTAGGGCCATCGATGTTTGGTGTTTTGAAAGTACAATAACAGCGACTCAACATGCATAAGTGATAATCAAATCGAGGTTCACTTTTCCAAAGTGGGAACAATATGTTTTCCACCATGAGCCAAAAGAGATGATGAGGATATGGTTGTGCACCCTCGGGCATCCACCGTTAGTGAAAGGATCCATGATCCAACTTACTCTACAATGGATGAAGAAGAAGATACAACTTTTAACGAGCATCAAGAGGGTAGAAACCATATTGTTTGTGGCATCCATGAAGCAGAGATAGATGAAGGGGAGCGAAATCCATTGCAAGATATTGGCAGTGAAAGAAAAGGTTGTGTAAAAGAATATCTAAGCATTCGATTCATGGATAGTAGATCATATACTGATGGATGTTCACCTCTCTATGTTGGTGACATAAAGATTTATATTGAAGAGACGGTTGCAAGTACACATTCCTTAGAGCATAGAGACCATACAGCTAAAGCAAAATCCCCAGGATCAATTTACATTTCACCTCTTGAGCTTCATGAGGTTTATGTTACAGATGATGAGGAGGAGGTTCACTCTCCTGAGCCTTCTCACCTAGTAGGGCCATTGCACCTGGATGAAAAGAAGATCAATAATGCCTTACACATTCTCCATGACACTCATGTTTCAGTATCGGATCTTTGTTGGAGAGCTACTTAATTGGAAGATTCATGTTTCCTTGAATCCATGGAGAAGATCCGGAGAGCAATGTTTGCAATCCAAGGTAATTTTTCATACATGATTTCTGATAGAGATCACTTGTATGAGCTTGTTCATATGTTTCATGTAGCATCCTTGAAGGATGAGGAGGAGATTCACAATCTCAATGATTAGTTCATGGCCACCCAAGATTCTTTAAGAAGCACTCAAATTTCCCTCTTGGAGTCTAAGACAGAGATAGAGAAACTTCACCAAGAACCGCAGAGATCCCATATTCTTTCCTACACTTCTTTCAGCCCATGCCATATGGATGATTGCATTCTTGATTCAAAGGAGGAACCCCATGTGATGGTGGAACATGAGGACCATGTGTTACACCTAATTCTCGTCTACACCATGTTATGAGATAGTTATTTCATTATTTCCCTTAAATTCCTCAAAGTTTGAAGTTAAATAATGAGTTGGGAAGAGTAGTCCATTCCTTTGAGCCACCACCAGACTTTCCCTATGTGTAACCACAAGTACTCATCTCAGCAATGCCCTTTATCCATTTGCATGGAGTGGTGCCACCTCCTACTTCCTATTTACAAGAGGTGGTGCTCCCCTAACACCACCTATTTTCCTCATGAAAGGTGTGGTGCTCAACTTATGAAGCCAAAACAAATAGAGGTTTCAAGAGGCTTCTCGAAGGTGGCCTTCGTGGAGCCTCATCCCTATGAACCAGGATAGGTGGAACTCAAGATCCACTATCCTAGGGATGATCCATCCACCTCTCCCATAGAATCCCCAACCTACTTTATCCCTTAAATCCTTTATATACTAGCTCACCCCTCATGGGAAAGGAGAGGAAGAATGTGTGATAGCATATAAATTATGGCCAAATTATATTAGACTCTTGAGTGATTAGTAGGCAAGTTGGAGATTTGAGGCAAGACCCCATTGAGAAGAGTTCTCAACACCAAGGAATTATGTTAATTAGCTATTGGCTCAATTTTCATTTCCTTCTCTAAAGCATCCCGAGGTGATGTAACAACTTGTTGTGATAATGTAACTCAACTCAATGGTAACAATCCATGAATGAACCATCCATTATGGTGGGAATTATGCATATGGAAGGATATATTGGAAAGTAGTCCTCTAAATCATTGTGCATAATCACAAGCAGGTTCTCCCTGTATCTATCGGGTTTCCCTCAATTTTTCAATTCCTTGTTGTTTTGACTTCAACAATTGAAACTCATCCATGAACAATATCTTTACTTCCTGTAACATTATAGTTGGGACATTGGAATCCCTCTATTATATTAACTTAATGTACCATTGGAGCACTCTTCAATGCAATGTGGTTTGGAATTCAATCAACTTTGAGGCATGAGGAATCCCTCTACAGTTCTAATTAAATAGCTTCATGAATGAACTAGTGTTTCTCCACATATTATTAATTTCCTTGTCTATAGAACTCTAGGCACTTCATAGACGAAACTTTGCTTATACCCCATCCATACTCATGATTAGAGGTCCTAAAAATACAAATCCTTAGGGTATGGGATGAGCCACACTATTTCTACTATTACACCTTGAGTAGTAAACCTCTTGGTGTTCACAGTGAATCATTGGTAGAAACTAAAGTAAGAGCCATGGATGCATGGTGTTTCGAAATTACAATAGCAAGACTATGGCCTTTCATGATTTAACATTAAACCTTTTCTAGAGTCATCTAAAGTAAGAGTTGTGGATGCATGGTGTTTCGAAATTACAATAACAAGACTATGGCCTTTCATGATTTAACATTAAACCTTTTCTAGAGTCATCGATGTTTGTTGTTTTCAATGCACAATAAAAACCACTCAACATGCATAAGCGATAATCACATCGAGGTTCACTTTTTCAAAGTGGGAACTATATGTTTTCTACCTCGTGCCAAAAAAGGATATGGTTATGCACCCTCGCGCATCCATAGTCACTAAAAGGATCCATGATCCAACTAAATATACAATGGATGAAGAAGAATATACACCATTTAAGAAGCATCAAGAGGGTAGAAATCATATTGTTTGCGGAATCCATGAAGCAGAGATAGACGTAGGGGAGCAAAATCCATTTCAAGATATTGGAAGTGGAGGAAAAGGTTGTGTAAAAGAATATTTAAGCATTTGATCCATGCATAGTATATCATATACTGATGGATGTTCACCTCTCTATGTTGGTGACATAAATATTTCTATTGAAGAGATGCTTGCAAGTACACATTCCTTTGAGCATGGAGACCTTACAGCTGAAGCAAAATACCCAAGATCAAATTCCATTTCACCTCTTGAGCTTCATGAGGTTTATTTTACATATGAGGAGGAGGTTCACTCTCATGAGCTTTCTGACCTAGTAGGGCCATTGCAGCTGGATGAAAAGAAGATCAAGAATGGCTTACACATTCTCCATGACACTCAGGTTTCAGTATCGGATCTTTGTTGGAGAGATACTTAATTGGAAGATTCATATTTCCTTGAATCCATGGAGAAGATCTAGAGAGCAATGTCTGCAATCCAAGGTAACTTTTCATACATGATTTCTGATAGAGATCACTTGTATGAGCTTGTTCATATGTTTCATGTAGCATCCTTAAAGGATGATGAGGAGATTCACAATCTCATTGATTAGTTGATGGCCACCCAAGATTCTTTGAGAAGCACTCAAAGTTTCCTAAGTTGGAATCTAAGATAGAGATAGAGAAACTTCACCAAGAACAACAAAGATCCCATATTATTTCCTACACTTCTGTCAACCCATTCCATATGGATGATTGCATTCTTGGATCGAAGGAGGAACCCCATGTGATGGTGGAACTTGAGGAACATGTGTTACACCTAAGTCTCATAAATACCATGTTTTGAGATAGTTATTTCATTATTTCCCTTAAATTCCTCAAAGATTGAAGTTAAAAAATGAGTTGGAAAGAGTAATCCATTCTTCTGAGCCACCACAACACTTTCCCTATGTGCAACCATTAGTACTCATCTCAACAATGCCCTTTGTCCATTTGCAAGGAGTGGTTCCACCACCTACTTCCCATTTACAAGAGGTGGCACTCCCCTAACATTGCATGTCTTCCTCATGAAAGGTGCGGTGCTCGACTTATGAAGGAAAAAAATAGAGGTTTCAAGAGGCTTCTCGAAGATGGTCTTCGTGGAGCCTCATCCCTATGAACCACGATAGGTGGAACTCAATATCCACTATCCTAGGGATGATCCCTCCACCTCTCCCATAGAATCCCCAACCTACTCTATCCTTTAAATCCTTTATATACTAGCTCACCCCTCATGGGAAAGGAGAGAAAGAATGTGTGATATCATATAAATTCTGGCCAAATTCTATTAGATTCTTGAATGATTAGTAGGAAAGTTGGAGCTTTGAGGAAAGACCCCATTGAGAAGAGTTCTCAACACCAAGGAATTATGTTAATTATCTATTGGTTCAATTTTTTTCCTTCTCTAAAGCATCCCGAGGTGATGCAACAACTTGTTGTGATAATGGAACTCAACTCGATGGCAACAATCCATGAATGAACCCTCCACTATGGTGGGAATTATGCATAGGGAAGGATATATTGGAAATTAGTCCTCTAAATCATTGTGCATAATCTCAAGCAGATTCTCTGTGTATCTATCGAGTTTCCCTCAATTCTTCAATTCATTGTTGTTCTGACTTCAACAATTGAAACTCATCCATGCCGAACAATATCTTTACTTCCTGTAATGTTAGAGTTGAAACATTAGAATCCCTCTATTATATCAACTTAATGTACCATTGGAGCACTCTTCCATGTAATGTGGTTTGGAATTCAATCAACTTTGAGGTAGGAGGAATCCCTCTACAGTTCTAATTAAATAGTTTCACAAATGAACTAGTGTTTTTCCACATATTATTCATTTCCTTATCCATAGAACTCTAGGCACTTCATAGACGAAAATTTTCTTATACCCCATCCATACTCATGACTAGAGGTCCTAAAAATACAAATACTTAGGGTATGGGATGAGCCACACTATTTCTACTATTACGTTGAACTAAATGCAATCTGCTACTACTTCCACTTACTATTATACCAACTTGTATACTACTATGAACAACAACTTTATGATCGCACCAAGGTAGTTGTCAAACATGATTATAAAATGCAATTACCAATTTCTATAAATGCACATGTGGGGTTGTTGAGGTAATTCTATTACCATTACTTCCAGTATCTCCTTCTACAACAATTAGCGGTTCACTTTCTGGGTTCCATGATTTTTCGCAAATCTCAATAATTTTGACTATTCTGCAACATATTCAAGGGATAGCTCAGACGACTGATTTGGTAATCCACTAATTGGTAAATAAACTTCACAATCTCTTTCCTCATTTGTACCAAGCACACCTTCTCCCTGGTCTTTCTTTATTGGGTCATCCTCCACCTCTATACCTCTTCCTCTCAACCATAAATTGGCCAGTTTTTCTCATCACTTCATCTTCCACAGCTCACTTACTCCTTCATTGTTGTTCTCACCATTATGTAACTCCTCTTCTAGTTGCATATTTCTTTTATTTGTTTTTTTTTTCTATGTCTTCAACCAATTTTCACAAAATGTTGATCTTATTGCTACACATTAATCCCTTGCATCATTATTAGGTCTTTTCCCCCCATTGTGTAGAATTCCTAATTTCCACAACTCTGTAGCACCACCTCGACCACATCCCCAGTGGCACAAGGATTTTAATCCTCCACTATGATAAGGTTAAGTGGAAAAAATCCATATTCAACCACTTGAACCTTGATCTACAATGATATTTCCTTCAACAACTTTCCTCTTGCTCCCTTCTTGACATCTTCATTAATTCTGGATATAGATTGGTTATCTTCAACCACAAATTCCATGACATATAAATTAATTTCTACCAAAAATTC
This sequence comes from Pseudotsuga menziesii, assembly GCA_001517045.1. Taxonomy (NCBI): domain Eukaryota; kingdom Viridiplantae; phylum Streptophyta; class Pinopsida; order Pinales; family Pinaceae; genus Pseudotsuga; species Pseudotsuga menziesii. The sequence continues at coordinate 193,008 of LPNX010673906.1, read as the reverse complement.
AACAGCTCTAGTTAATGTGGTATCTCAATGCAATGCCACTATATCTCCTCAATTCCAATATAGAGTTCTTCATTGTCATTTGCTATGTTCTAGATATTCAAAAGTATTTTCAACCACTTTTATAACTTTATAGGGAATTCATGTTAAGTTTTCTATGATGTCATAACTTAATTTATAACTTTATTAGCATTGAATACATTTTCACAATAACAACATAAAGAGGATCACTAAAAGAAACACAATCACAAGGTACACAACAATTTACCCTGGGAAACCCTAAAGGGAAAAACCCAGCAAACCTTCCTCAATAGAGATTACCAGTATGAAATGACTAAAGAACAAGGTCTCATATATAGAGAGACCAAACCCCAGGCATACGAGCTAAGACATTGTTCCTCCAAGTTCTTTTTTGTCTCTCATTATTTCTCTCTCTTGCGCAATACAAGTGCGAGTGTGTGTATAAATGAGGGAGGGCACCTCGCTATTTATACTAAACTTCCCAACTGACATTTTACCTAACTGGGTTGACCTACCTAACTGGAAGAGATGACCTACCTAGGTACACTTCACAATCATAATTATAATAATATTTTATGGGTGCTATTGAGCCGACTTAGAACTGGGAGTTTACCTCATGACATTTACATGAAATTTTACATCAGTAACATTTCCTGAAGGAGACATAATAATAATGTGAAGTACAAGTGGAATATTATTCGAAGTTACATTATTTCAACACTCCCCCTTAACAACAAGGGTATTCTACTGACAACAACAACAACTGGTGTGGCTCTACACAACATCNGAGAGAGAGAGAGAGAGAGAGAGAGAGAGAGAGAGAGAGAGAGAGAGAGAGAGAGAGAGAGAGGCATCATCAACATCATCTGGTACATCTATATATCATTGAAATTTTTGAACAACATCATCGTCTTCAACACAGAGTTTAAGTAACATCATCAACATATTTAGTATAGAGATGAAGTAACATCATTTGCAGCATGGAACTGAGGCATCATCATCTACAACATGGAACAGAAATATCATCACCAGCATGGATCTAGAGCATCATCATCTACAGTATGGAACTAGAGCATCATCTACAGCATGGAGCTAGAGCATCATCATCATCTGCTAGAACATCATCATATGCAACATGGAACTGAAACATCATCAGTAGCATGGATTTGGAGCATCATCATTTGTAGTATGGAACTGGAGCATTATCTACAGCATGGAGCTAGAACATCATAATATGCATAACAATTGATACATTACTAGAATTGACAGCATGAGGCTAGCTCATCACATAAAGCTAGAATAACAACAAGAACATGTGACATCATCATCAACAACTCGAGGCTGGAGCAACATCATCTATATAAGTTATAACAACAACCAACATGATCCTTCCTTTCAGAATTATGGGATCATGGATAACACACATGTGGTACTCAGACAATCCTTCATTTCAGAATTACAAAATCAAGTCTTTACAGAGCTACTAATACTAATCACAGTTAACACATACATACACATGGAATTCCTTCCTTTTGGAATTATAGGATCAAGTCCGTCACTGACATCCTGGACAATCCTTACTTTTTAAATTACGAGATCAAGTCCACTTACTAATATTATGGATGATCCTTCCTTTTGGAATTACAGGATCAAGTCCTCTACTAACATTTTGGGAAATCCTTCCTTTCGGAATTACAGGATCAAGTCCACTACTAACATCCTGGTCGGTCATTCCTTTTGGAATTATGGGGTCAATTCCTATACTAACATTATGGAAGATCCTTCCTTTTAGAATTATGGGTTCAAGTCCTCTACTAACATTCTGGACAATCCTTCCTTTCATTATATTGGGATCAAGTCCACTACCAACATTTTGGACAATCCTTCCTTTCAGAATTACAGGATCAAGTCCTCTACTAACATTCTGGAGGATCCTTCCTTTCAGAATTATGGGATCAAGTCCTTTACTAACATTCTGGAGGATCCTTCATTTCAGAATTACAGGATCAAGTCCATTACTTCATGAGAATTTTAGACAATCCTTCCTTTCTGAATTATGGGATCAATTCTAAGGATGATTAGTCCTTCCACATCAACATTTTAGATTATCATTCCTTTCAAAATTATGGGATCAATTCTAAGGATGGTTAGTCTTTCTACATCAACATTTAAGAAAATCCTTCTTTCAGAACTACAAGATCAAGTCTAAGGATGGTTAGTCCTTCCACATCAAAATTTAAGATGGTCCTTCCTTTCGGAATTATGGGATCAAGTATAAGGATGGCTAGTCCCAAAATCTGCATCTTGGACGATCCTTCCTTTCAGAATTACAGGATCAAGTCCAACAAGATCAACATTTAAGACGATCATTCCTTTTGGAATTATGGGATAAAGACAAATGATGATCAATCCCAACATCAACATCTTAGGGGATCCTTCCTTTCAGAACTATAGGATCAAGTCCAACAAGATCAACATTTAAGATGATCCTTCTTTCGAAATTATGGGATCAAGTATAAGGATGATAAATCCCAACATGATCATATTGGATGATCCTCCGTTTGGAATTACGGGATCCAATCCAACAAGATCAACATTTAAGACGATCCTTCCTTTTGTAATTATGGGATCAATTCTAAAGATAATCAATCCCAACTGAGCTACCTGCTTTGATCAGGATTCCATATCATCAATACTACTCCCCCTTTCAAGGGAAGTCCTTATAGACAACACCAAGCTTGTCTCATAAGTGTTCAAACTTCACATTATATAGAGGCTTAGTCAACACATCTACAACCTTCTCATATGTGCTCACATATTGGAGCTTTATAGCTCCCTTTTGCGTCATGTCACGAATGTAGAAGGAACGAATTTCTATGTGCTTCATCTTATCATGGAACATGGGGTTCTATGTCATATTAATGTAGCTTTGGTTATCACATAGAATCATGGTAGCATCCATCTCCATATCGAATAGATCTGATAACAACTTCCGAAACCATATGACTACACAACTAGAGAAACAAGATGCAATATATTCCGCTTCTGCAGTGCTGAGAGAAACACTAGACTGCTTCCTTCTTAGCCATGAGATCATGGCTGACCCTAGAATAAAACATCCTCCTGAAGTTATCTTTCTATCTGAGACACTTCCTTCCTAATTTGAATCTGTATAGCCATATAGTTTGAAGTCATTATCTCTAGTATAACTGAGACCATAGTCTATCGTACCTTTTAGATACCTCATCACATGCTCTGCATATACCAAGTGAACATGTCTAGGTTCAACCATATACTGACTCAAATTGTTCACAAAAAAAATATATATGGACGGGTATTCATCAAATACATCAATGAACCAATTATCTGTCTCTATAGTGTCATATTCACTAATTTCGACAAAGCATCGGCTAGCAACTTCATGTGTGTATCCATGGGTGTGGCCATGGATATACATTCCAACATGTCAAACCTTTTTAGGATTTCCACTGCATACTTCCATTGGTTAAGGAATATTCCTTCTGGGCTCTGCCATACTTCAAGACCAAGAAAATAATGCATCAATCCAAGGTATTTCATCTTGAATTCTACAGCGAGATTCTTCTTACATTTAGATATTTGCTTCTCATTACCTATCAGTAATAAATCCTCCGCATAAAACAATAATATGACAGGTTCATCATCCATAACCTTAAAGTAAAGGTTAAGATCAACCTTAATTTTGGTAAATCTCAATCTCGCCAAAAAACTATCGATTCTTCCAAACCAAGCTCTTGGATCTTGCTTCATTTTGTATAGATCCTTCTTTAATTTACAGACATGTCTTCTTTTTTCTTCAACTTCAAAACCTTGTGATTGTTCTATGTACACTTCTCCTTCAATAACACCATTTAGGAAGGTTTTTTTCACATCCATCTAGTGTAAATTTCATTCTTTCTTGGCTTCTAGTGCCATGATGGTTCTGATGGTAGTGTACCTTTTTACGGGAGCAAATGTCTCTTCATAATTCATTCCTTCCTTTTTAAAGAAGCCACAGGCCACAACTCTGGATTTGTACTTCTCAATACTTTCAATAGTTGTATGTTTTATCTTGTAGATCCATTTGGAAGATACCACACTTTTTCCTTCTGGATTGGGAACTATTTCCCATATATCATTCTTGATTATGGATTGGTATTCTTTTGTCATAGCTTCTAACCATTCTTTATTTTGAACAGTTGCTTCATAACAAGTAGGTTATTTGTCTACAATATTATACATCAAAGCCACATAACTAGGAAATGGCTTTGGTTTCTTGCTCTGCCTTGTGGAGCCTTCTGGAGAACCATACCTTTTTGTTTCTTGAATAATATTGCGAACCTAAGATGGATTTATCTTTTGGGATATATTCATGTGGGGAGGTTCTTAGGGTTCCAACATATCATGTTATTCTGAAATGTTATCATCATGAGAACAATGTAACTTCCTTCATCAGTTCTATAGATCTGGGAGATAAAGCTTCTTCATATGTTTCTTCAGGTTAGCACTTTCTCAACTTCTTGAGGGTCGAATATTCATCAAAGGTTACATCCTTGATAATTTCCATATGATGGTAACCTGGTATGTAAATTCTGAAGGCCTTGGAGACCTTATAGTACCCAACAAATATCCCTTTCTTTTTGGAAGGATCTAATTTGGTTCTTTTCTCTTTTGGTATATGAACAAACACTAGAAACCCAAATATCTTGAGGTCACTTACCTTTGATTTCTTGTCAGTGAACATTTCTTTATGGGTTTTGAATCCAAGTGCACTATGGGATATTCAGTTATGGACATATATTGTTGTCCTTGTTGCTTCTGCCCATATGTGTATAGGAATATATTGATCATGGATCAAGGCTGCTTCTGAGTGACCTCTCAATTCATATATCTTCTATATAACATCATTATTCAACTTCTACTTTTTCTAACTTCTTAGGAGGTTCTTCTTCTTCTTCTTCTTCTAAGTTAGCATGATGTATTTTGTTATTCTTCCTCTTAAATTCTTCTTTCTTTGTCGAACAATTTCTAGCAATGTGTCCTACCTTGTCACAATAGTAACATTGATAAGAGTAGAAGTATTTCTTCTTGTAATCTCCCTTTTTATTCTTTTGAAAATTCTTAGGAGGATAAGTCCCCTTACGAGTTTCCTTTTTTTTTTAAATGGTGCTTTCCTTTTCATCTTCTAATATGAGTAGCTAGAGCATGGTCTTCATCTGTCATGTCCAAAATTTTGTATTGGGTCACAATGGCCTAATCACATTTTCCATATTCATGAGAGTTTGTCAAATTGATGCTAAGGGTCAAATAATTGCCAAGGAGGAAAATTACTAGTTTCCTAGGTTAGGGGTGGAAGCTTTGGGATTTGGAATAAGGGGGAAAATAAATGATGTTTGAACATTAGAATGGAATAAATATTTAATAAAGGAGGTAAATAAATAAACAAAAGGAAAAAGAAAAGTGGCAATTGATCATGAAGACACATGGAGAACGTGCATGGACCCACACAAGCTAGATTTTCTATGCCACATGGTATCCTCCTCTTGTCATTTCAAATCCATAAGAATCCCAAGGGCCTTGGGATGAGTTGTAAGGTCAATATACTTGGCATTAATCAATTCAGGTCGAATTGGAGTGGAAGAGGAAGATGCATTTTGGAGCTAGTGAGACACTTGGACTAGATTCCCTAGATCTATGACAACAATGATCAATATGCTATGAAACCTATGACATGAATTAGATATGAAGGATAAAATATGACATATCTGACATTTCAGGTCGAAATAGAGCATCCAAGGGGTCTCTCATGTGAGTTGGGGAAGCTCAATGGGTTCCTACTCAAATTGGGGGAAGATGGAAGGTTAGGAAAGGGAGGACACATGGCAAATCTTGATCCCACACCCAAATTCGAATTGGATTGAGTTTGTGGATGGATTGGTAACATTAAAAGGCTAAATATTTTTATAAAATACAAGAATCAACCAAGATAAGGGATTTTGTTCATTTGATAAATTGTCATTTGTGAATTGTGAGAACTAGTGGATGACTAGTTTTCTTGCCTTGGCCAATTTCGAGGGTGAAAGAGTCCCATCCAAGTTGGTGTTTGGAGAGACCACTCAGGTATTTCATGGATATTTAATGGAGTTGTAATTGCAGGTGTAAGTGACAGGGAATCCTGTGGTTCCTTCTATTGCATCACTTTCTCTCAACCATTTCTAGTTTTTATGGCATATTATTGCTCATGGAGGGATTGCACTTTGGGTGAGCTATGATGTCTTTGGGGAAGATTCCAATTCCACATTATTTTATGTTATGATGTAAATTATATTTATTTAAAGTTCATAAGACTCTTAGGTATAAATACTGAAATATTTCATATAAAAATGTTAATCAATGAAGAAATAGTGTCATTTCCCCACTATCTTGTTGTGAACCAATGTAATGTTGATGGATTCGAATGGATACGTAAAATACTGATGGTTTATGGATGAATGGAATTTTATTTATGTATTTAAAATTTCATAATACTCTCAGGTAGAAATACCCAAAATATTTCATGTAGAAATGTTAAACAATGAAGAAACAGTGTCATTTCCCCACTACCTTGTTGCGAACCAATATAATGTTGATAGATTCGAATGGATAAGTAAAATATTGATGGATTATGGATGAATGGAATATTATTGATGGATTATATGAGTTTAATTTTCATTACATAATAATTTGGATTTATTTTGTTGAGTTTCATGGCATTTGGAGAAGTTTGCCTATCATTCCCCCCAAGGTTGAAACTAGTCTTTTTGCATATGATTTAAGGGAGTTATAGCAGAAATTAAAATTTGAATGGTGAAGAATATGAGTTCATATTTATTTCCTTTACATTTTCCCTTATTCCATTCATAAATTTGATTTAGATTGAGTGCATTTGGGAAGCCATTTTTAATATTCATTGTGGGGGGATTAGAACCCCAAATTACTAGTCAAACCTCCTACCTCAACTAGAATATTAAAAAAGTTTGCAGAAGCCTTTAGAGGGTCATAAATATTCCCTAAACATCATATTCAAACCTTGATACCATTAATATACCTTCTGTGAATATTTGGGATCATTTGGACCAATTTGGAGACCTAGACATCAAAACTAGTCAAAGGTCAAAATTGGGAAAAAGTGAAAAATTTGGTCATTGTAATAAAAATTCAAAAAATGGACATTACACTGGTATCAGAGCATGATATTGGAACCTGATTTGATCTTATATTTATGAGGACAATATTTCAGGGACCACCATTAGATATTGAAACCAAAAGTGCTTTTGTTGAAGAGGAAAAAAAAAGTAGGAGAAGAAGGCAATTTTTTGAGGAAACTATGACCAGGGATGAAAATGGAACCTTTTATGATGGTGAGGAGCATATAAAAATCATGGAACCTTTATTTGAATACATGAACAAGAAGCTTATGAAAGGATTCGAATTGATGGCTATCCAACTTAGTAAGAAGCTAGCAGCTGGGGGTAGTACAAGTTTCCATCATGGAGAGACACATAAGACCATTCATTTTGAATATTTTTATGATTGGATGGATGAATTTAGTAAAAATAATTCAAATTTGAATTCAATAAGGGTAAATCAGAAATCCACAAGTTTGGAAGAGCATGAAATGAGAAAAAATTATCCTACTTGTGAAAAGAGCCTAGATACACCATTACATAAAGAAATAGAGGATCATGAAGTGGAGAATCAATTAACTCAAGGTGATTGTAGAGAATAACATAAAGATGAAAGTGAACACTAGAACACAATCCTTACTGATGGGGGTTGTGCAAATCAAAGAGAATCTATTGATGGATCATTGAACTATGAAAGAGTACCTACTGATGGGTGCTCACAAATCTATGTTGGTGACATAGAGATCAGATTTTAAAGTGTTGCTGCAAGCAAAAATTCCATTAAGCATAAAAATGAAGACCTTGTAGCAGTTGAATAAGAAACAAGATCAACTTCCTCATCACCACTTGAGCTTCATGAAGTTGGTCCAAGCAAGAAGGAAGAAGATGAGGAGGTTCATTTGTGAGAGCCTCATTTTCTTGAAGGGTCCTTAAAGATGGATGAAAATAATATCCAAGAGTCCCTTAGCATACGCCATGAAACTCAAGAATTAGTGTCAAATTCTTGTTGGAGAGCTACTTCATTGGAGGAAACATCCTTCCTGGAAGACATGGAGAAAATTCAAAGAGCAATGTGCCACATCAAAGGTAATTTCATGTCTTTGATTTTTTATAGAAACCATTTTTTTTAGCTTAATGAATTGTTACATGATGCACACTTGAAGAATAATGAGGAAAATCATAAGCTCACAATTAAAAATGAGCAACTTCTTGAAAAGTTGCAAGATACATGTTTTTCCTCCTATGTTTCAAATTGTCAAATGGTAGATTGTTTGGAGGATTCTCATGACATGGTGGATCATGAGAAATGTGGAAATTTGAATGTGCTTGATGTGTTTGAATATGAACTTGAGAGATCCAAACACTTTATGTGGTGGAAGAGGAACTTGAATTGTCTCTTGATGAAGGTTATGCAATTTTTAAAGAAGAGCACGATTCCTCTACAATGGAACCCATCTATGAAAAATGTTTCACACTTTTGAAGGAGCTGCATGATACTACCCATATGGATCCTTCCCATGATAAAACTTCTGCACTTTTTGATCATTTGGGTGAGTTAGTCCATTCTCCTAGATCTTACAATTCCATGTTTTGCAGCATTAGTCTCAATGAAGTATGGGTGAAAGGGTTCTTTTTGATGGTGCCACATGAGGAGTATGGAACTCCTAGATTGAATTTTTATGATGACATGGTTGGAGCACATTCTTATTCACATTTGTAGAAGAATCCTTTGTTACTTTATGATGATGCACATCTACATGGATGCACCTCTGATATGCATTTGAGTCACTTGAAGACTCATGTTTTTTCTTGCTCAACACTTGGTTCATTTGATGCTGGAGGAACTTCATCCAACACTGGGGTGAATAGATTTATGAATGGAGAACATTTTTGTTACCAACCACATACTTGGTTATATCTTTATTATTTTCTCATTCATGGATTTATGGATGAGACTTATTTGAGTCATTTGAAGTCTCCTTGTTTTTTTTGCTCATTATTTGGTTCAGATTTGAGTGGAGATTCTTCATTCACTTCTTGGATGAAAGAATACATGGCTGAATCTTTTAATGAATATCACATCCTTTTGGAGCAGCATTATAGGACATGGTATCCTCACCTATGTCATTGGAGAAGATTTTATTGGTCACTTGAAGCTTGTATGCACTTGGAAAATGGTGGTATACTTACTTGGAGGCATAAGCACTTTCATGATTTTTTGATGAGGCACCTCGATGTACATTTTTATTATTTTTTTATGTACTTTGATGATATATATTATGTACTCATGATGTTTGGAATAATGCATACAAGAAAATGGGATCCCAGAATTCTCTTTCCTAATGGTATGGGTTGGAGAGCACTCTTAATTGTTGGAGTGCAATACAAGCAATGGGACCCTGGGATAGTTTTTAGTCCCATTGAATTCAATTTTTTTGGGAAACAAACAATATGGGAGATGGAATCCCCACTTAATAAAGTGATTTTAATCAGAGTAGTGCAGCAGCAAGCATGGTGATTCCTCTCTAAAATATTCATGGAATCTCAAAGACTCAAAGCTAGGAAACTCAGTGGCAACTTCAAAGAATCATACCGAAAGCAAGTTCTTCAACACCCAAGTTTGAAATTGCTTGAGGACAAGCAATATTGGGAAGGGAGGATTTTTCATGTCCCAAATTTTTCATTGGGTCACAATGGCCTAATCACATTTTCCATATTCATGAGAGTTTGGAAAACTGATGCTAAGGGTCAAATAATTGCCAAGGAGGAAAATTACTAGTTTCCCAGGTTAGGGGTGGAAGCTTTGGGATTTGGAATAAGGGGGAAAATAAATGATGTTTGAAAATTAGAATGGAATAAATATTTAATAAAGGAGATAAATAAATAAATACAATGGAAAATCAAAGTGGCAATTGATCATGAAGACACATGGAGAATGTGGGACCCACACAAGCTAGATTTTCTATGTCACATGGCATCCTCCTCTTGTCATTTTGAATCCATAAGAATACCAAGGGTTTTGGGATGATTTGGAAGGTCAATATACTTGGCATGAATAAATTCAGGTCTAATTGGAGTGTAAGAGTAACTCCCATGGAAGAGGAAGAGGCATTTTGGAGCCAGTGAGACAATTGGACTAGATTCCCTAGCTCTATGACAACAATGATGAAGATGCTATGACACCTATGACAAAAATCAGATATGAAAGCTGACATATGACATATATGACATGTCAAGAGAAAATATATCATCCAAGAGGGCGCTCATGTGAGTTGGGGAAGCTCAATGGGTTCCTACTCAAATTGGGGGAAGATGGAAGGCTATGAAAGGGAGGACACGTGGAAAATATTAATCCCACACCCAAATTCAAATTGGATTGAGTTTGTGGATGGATTGGTAACCTTAGAAGGCTAAGTATGTTTATAAAATACAGGAATCAACCAATAGAATGGCTTTTGTTCATTTGATAATTTGTCATTTGTGAATTGTGAGAGCTAGTGGATGACTAGTTTTCTTGCCTTGGCCAATTTCGAGGGTGATAGATTCCCATCCAAGTTGGTGTTTGGATAGGTCACTCAGGTATTTCATGGATATTTAATGGATTTTTATTTACAAGTGTAAGCTACATGGAATCTCATGGTTCCTTCTATTGTAGCACTTTCTCTCAACCATTTCTAGTTTTTATGGCATATTATTGCTCATGGAGGGATTGCGCTTTGGGTGAGCTATTGATATCTTTGGGGAATATTATAATACCCAAGTATTTTATGTTATGATTTAAATGATATATATTTCAATTTCAGAATACTCTCATGTCAAAATACTGAAATATTTAATGTAAATATGTTAATCAATGAAGAATAGTGTCATTTCCCCACTATCTTGTTGTGAACCAATGTAAGGTTGATGGATTTGAATCGATAAATAAAATACTGATGGTTTATGGATGAATGGATTTTTATTTATGTATTTAAAAGTTCAGAATATTCTCAGGTCGAAATACCTAAAATATTTCATGTATAAATGTTAAACAATGAAGAAATATTGTCATTTTTCCACTACCTTGTTGTGAACCAATATAATGTTGATAGATTCGAATGGATAAGTAAAATAATGATGAATTATGTATGAATGGACTGTTATTTATGGATTCTATGAGTTTAATTTTTAATACGTTATCATTTGGAGTTATTTTGTTGAGTTTCATAGCATTTGGAGAAGTTTTCCTATCATTCCCCCCAAGGTTGAAACTAGTATTTTTGCATATGATTTAAGGGAGTTATAGCAGACATTAAAAGTTGAATGGATATGCATATGAGTTTATATTGATTTCCTTTACATGTAACCTACTTCCATTCATAAATTCGAGTTGTCTTGAGTGCATTTGGGAAGCCATTTTTAGTGTTCATTGTGGGGGAATTAGAACCCCAAATTACTAGTAAAAAATCCCACCTCGACCAGAATCTTAAACAAGTTTTCAGAAGCCTTTAGAGGGTCATAAATATTTTATTAACATAATATTCAAACCTTAATATTATTAATATAGCTTTTGTAAATATTTTGGAGCATTTGGACCAATTTGGAGACCTAGACATCAAAACTAGTCAAAGGTCGAAATTGGGAAAAAGTGAAAAATTTGCCATTGTAATAAAAATTTGAAAAAGGGGCATTACATCATAGCTAAGTAGTTCTTCTCAGTTAGCTACTCTAGCTTCTTATTGAACACATTCTTCCCATAGGACATCAAATTTTAGGCTTTCCTTCCTTGCACTTACTGTCTAGATGAAGGAGTGCCATGCTATAGTAAGTCCATTGAGAGCGGTCATTACTAGTTCAATTTCACCAATCTTATATTCATTTTATTCTAGTTTTTCTTTGAATTGAGAGACCCTTGTGAAGTATTCATGGACATATTCACCCTTGATCATCTTTGTAATTTGGATTTGGGTTCTCTAGTTCATCTTTCTGTTGATGTTTCTTCCTTCATACATTCCTAATAGGGAATCAAACATATCCTTAGGTGTATCCTTAGAGGATACTTGAGGAATTAAGTGATCCTTGATTGAATCAACTATGATCCACTTAGCCCTAGTCATATCTTTCTTGTAATTTTCTTTTGCTTCATCTTATTTGGGCTCCGACACAACTCCATTGATCAACTTTGAAAGATCATTATCTTCTAGAATGAGTCCTATTCTATATTTCCAAGAACAAAATTTTTCTATACCATCCAACTTGTCATCAAGCTTAGTGCTTAGAGACATCTTTTCCCAGGGATTGGAAAATAAAAAAAGTTAAAAATTTCTCTGAAATGAAAACTGTACTCACCAAACAATGCGATTGACTGAGGTGAGTATGATGGTATAGTATGTTTATGAAGAATCCATATTCTAACCCTTGAAACTATACTTTCAAGATTCTGGACTGCACTTTCTGGTTCTGGTTCTAGTTTCAAGACAAACTGGGGCTTGACTTTCTAGAGGAAATGACCCATTAGAGGAAATTTCAACTCAAAATGGGCCTTTTAAATCTAATTCAAATTCCATTTTATCATGTGTTAGCCAATGAAATTGCTTTAAATTTGAAATACCATATAGGTCTTAAACAAATTTTTAATATAAATTTGGGGATAGGTATCATAAAAAAACTACTTTTTTTGTTCATATTTTCGACATATCTCTTTGTTTTTTTACTCAAATTTTGATCAAGAGAGATCATTGGATGCAGAGTACCCACTCGACATACTTTTGATGGACTCCGCTACCCCAAAACCAAGAAATACCTGAAAAAATGTGATGACGTCACATTTTTTCAGGTATTTCTTGTTTTTGGGGTAGAGGTGTTAGTTAAAAGTATGCTGAGGGGGTACTTGTTGGATGCGGGATTTAATTCCGCATCAAACGAGATCTCTTGATCAAAATTTGAGTAAAAAAACATGGAGATATGTCGAAAATACAAACAAAAAAGTAGTTTTTTCTTTTCTTCCTCCAAAATTAATAAATATTATTTTATTATTCTAACTATTATTTTATTAATTTTCCTTAGGAGGCCCATTTTGAGTTGAAATTTCCTCTAATGATTGTAAAAATTTGATACTGGTGCCAGAATATACGCCTAGGAGGGTCACACTTCCCTATGTCACTTGCGCTCAAAAATTCCACTCTACCAGAAAACCCTAATTTCCTTGTTCGAAGAAGGAGAGGAAGATTTAGCTCATGAAAGCTGCTCTTTTCAGGATAGGGCCTATACCATGTTAAGTTTTCTATGTTGTCATAGCTTAATTTATAACTTGATTAACATTTAATACATTTTCATAATAACAACATAAAGAGGATCACTGAAAGAAATACAATCACAAGGTACACAACAATTTACCCTGGGAAACCCTTAAGGGAAAAACCTAGCAAAAATTCCTCAATGTAGATTACCAGTATGAAATGACCAAAGAACAAGGTCTCATAGATAGAGAGACCAAACCCCAAGCATAAGAGATAAGACACCAAATACATTGGTCCTCCTCCTTCTCTATCTCTCCTTGTTTCTCTCTCTTGCACAATACAAGTGTGAGTGTGTGTGTGTATAAATGAGGGAGGGTGCCTCCCTATTTATACTAAAATTACGAGCTGACATTTTACCTAATTGGGCCGACCTAACTAACTAGGAGGGTCAACCTACCTAGGTACACTTCACAATAATAATTATAATAATCTTTTTTGGGTGTTATTGATCTGACTTACAACTAAGGGTTTACCTCATGATGTTTACATGAACTTTTACATCAGTAACATCTCCTAAAGGAAGAATAAAAATAATATGAAGTACCAGTAGAATATTCTTTGAAGTTACACTATTTCAACAATTCACCCCACAGAACTTTGTAGTGGTTAAATACCAGTCCTATGTAAAAGATATATTCTCTAAGTTTCTGCAGAGCCCACCCTTGCAACTCAACATCATGTAAAAAAAATCCTTGAAACTCTTTTCCCACTAGTACCAAGTCCCTTATTGTATCCATGCAGTTAATGACATCCTATTAGAATCCAAGTCCTGACAACAAAGTCATTTCCTGGTGCAAAACTGATAAAACCAAAGTTCTTATGCAGTTGCTAACAAAGGGGTCCATTGTGGTCTAAAGTGCTGACATATTTAATCCCTTGAAGGAGAAGGTCTCACTTGAAACGCTACTTAGACCTGTTTATGATGAGAAGGGTTAAGTATAAGAATAACAATTCATAATCGTATTTCATGGCATGCATTCATTAGATTTACATTTAGCAACTGAAACATAATTTATATGCATACATCATAGAGCAAAGGATGGAAACATTAGATACCACACTTTTTCCTTCTGGATTGGGAACTATTTCCCATACATCATTCTTCATTATTGACTGGTATTATTTTTTCATAGCTTCTACCAATTCTTTATTTTGAACAGTAGATTAATAACAAGTAGGTTATTTGTCTACAATATTATACATCAAAGCCACATAACTAGGAAATGGATTTGGCTTCTTGCTCTTTCTTGTGGAGCCTTCTGGAGAACCATACCTTTATGATTCTTGAATAATATTGTGGACCTAATATGGATTTCTCTTGTGGGATATATTCATGTGGGGAGGTTCTTGGGGCTCCAATATATCATGTTATTCCAGAATCTTATCATCATGAGAAGGTGTAACTTCGTTCATCGGTTCTATAGCTTCGGGAGATAAAGCTTCTTTATATGTTTCTTCAGATTGGCACTTTCTCGGCTTCTTGAGGGCTGAATCTTCATCAAAGGTTACATCCCTACTAATTTTCATATGATGGTAACCTGGTATATAAATTCAGAATTCCTTGGAGACCTCATAGTACCCAACAAATTTTCCTCATCTTTCTGAAAGGATCTAATTTGGTTCTTTTCTCTTTTGGTATATGAACAAACACTAGACAACCAAATATCTTGAGGTCACCGACCTTTGGTTTCTTGTTGGTGAACATTTCTTCAGGGGTTTTGAATCCAAGTGCACTATTGGATATTCAGTTATGGACATATATTATTGTCCTTGCTACTTCAGCCCATAAGTGTATAGGAAGATCTTGATCATGGATCAAGGATTCTTCTGAGTGACCTCTCAGCTCATACATCTTTTAGATAACATATTCTTCAAATTCTACTTTTTCTGACTTCTTAAGAGGTTCTTATTATTCTTATTCTTATTCTTCTAATTTAGCATGCTGTCTTTTGTTATTCTTCCTCTTAAATTCTTCTTTCTTGGTTGGACAATTTCTGGCAATGTGTCCTATCTTGTCACAATGGTAACATTGATAAGAGGAGAAGTATTTCTTCTTGTAATCTCTTTTTTTATTCTTTTGAAAACTCCTAGGAGGATAAGACCCCTTATGAGTTTCTTTTTTTTTGAAATGGTGCTTTCCTTTTCATATTCTGATATTAGTAGCTAGATCATGGTCTTCATCTCTAAGTAGTGCTTCTCAGTTATCTCCTCTAGCTTCTTCTTGAACACATTCTTCCCATAGGACATCAAATTTTAGGCTTTCCTTCCTTGCACAGACTATCTAGATGAAGGAGTGCCATGTTTTAGTAAGGCGATTGAGAGCGGTTATTACTAGTTCAATTTCACTAATCTTGTGTTCAATTGCTTCTAGTTTTTCTTTTAATTGAGAGACCCTTGTGAAGTATTCATAGATAAATTCATCCTTGCTCATCTTTGTAATTTTGATTCGGGCTTTCAATTTCATGTTTCGATTGATTTTTGTTCCTTCATACATTCCTGATAGGGCATCAAACATCCCCTTAGGTGTATCCTTAGAGCATACTTGAGGAATCAAGCAATCCTTGATTGAATCAGCTATGATCCACTTAGCCCTAGTCATATATTTCTTGTACTTTTATTTTGCGTCATCTTATTTGGGCTCCGACACAAATCCCTTGATCAACTTTGCAAGATCATTCTCTTCTAGAATGGGTCCTATTTTGTATTTCCAAGAGAGAAATTTTTATATACCTTCCAACTTGTCATCAAGCTTAGTGCTTGGAGACATCTTTTCCTAGGGATCCGAAAATGGAAAAAAATAAAAATTTCTCAGAAATGAAAACTGTACTCACCAAAATATGCACTTGACTGAGGTGAGTATAATGGTATAGTTTTTTTATGAAGAATCCATATTCTAACCCTTGAAACTGTACTTGCAAGATTATAGACTGCAGCTTCTAGTTTTGTTTCTAATTTCAAGCCAAACTGGGGATTGACTTTCTAGAGGATATTCCCACTGTAAAAATTTGATCTTGGTGCCAAAATATGTGGCTATGAGGGTCTCACTTCCCTATGTCACTTGCACTCAAAAATTCCACTTTACCAGAAAACCCTAATTTCCTTGTTCAGAGAAGGAGAGAGAGATTTAGCTCATGAAAGATGCTCTTTTCAGGCTAGCTCTGATACCATTTTAAGTTTTCTATGTTGTCATAACTTAATTTCTAACTTGATTAACATTTAATACATTTTCATAATAACGACATAAAGAGGATCACTAAAAGAAACATAATCACAAGGTACACAAACATTTACCCTGGGAAACCCTTAAGGGAAAAAATCAACAAAAATTCCTCAATATAGATTACTAGTATGTAATGAACAAAGAACAAGGTCTCATAAATAAAGAGACCAAACCCCAAGCATAAGATCTAAGACACCAAAGACACTAGTTCTCCTCCTTCTCTATCTCTCCTTTTCTCTCTCTTGCACAATACAAGTGTGAGTGTGTGTGTATAAATGAGGGAGGGAACCTCCCTATATATACTAAAATTCCCAACTGACATTTTACCTAACTGGTCCGGCCTGACTAACTGGGAGGGCCGAGCTACCTAGGTAAACTTCATAATAATAATTATAATCATCTTTTTTGGGTGCTATTGATCCGACTTACAACTGATGGTTTACCTCATGACATTTACATGACCTTTTACATCAGTAACATATCCTGAAGGAAGAATAAAAATAATATGAAGTACAATTACAATATTCTTTGAAGTTACATTATTTCAAATATTTACCCCATAGAACTTTGCATTGGTTAAATACCAGTCCTATGTAAAAGATATATTCTCTAAGTTTCTGTAGAGCCCACCCTTGCAACTCAACATCTTGTAAAAAAAATTCTTGAACGTCTTTTCCCACCAATATCGAGTCGCTTAGTGTATCTGCATAGTTAATCATGTCCTATTAGAAGCCAAGTCCCAACAACGAAGTCATGTAACTGATAAGACCAAGGTTCTTATGCACTTGCTAACGAAGGGGCATGTTGTGGTCTAAAGTGCTGGCATATTTAATCCCTCGAAGGAGAAGGTCTCACTTGAAGCACTACTTAGACCTATGTATGACGAGAAGGGTTAACTATAATAATAACACATTCATAATAGTGTTTCATGGCATGAATTCATTAGATTTCCATTCAGCAGCTGAAACATAGTTTATATGCATACATCATAAATAAAAGGACGAAAACATTAGATATCATTTGTAGCATTCACAATATATACTTAGGAAATTTGGGAGTTGAATAAATATTCATCTTTATTGATTCAATAATATTCATTACATTTCACATAATCAACTCTATAGCCATCATCTTTCAATATGCAAAATGACTCGATGTAGATGTATTACATTGGCAAACCCACAAACCGATAGCTAGAATGGAAAACCTAGGGATAACTTAGGAACTACTCATTGATGCACAATTTCTAGTTCGATGCTAGCTATAGATGACTAGATGCCTTGATAATTTTACACTTTGACTCTTGAATTCCTTATATTTGACTTGCTCTTCTCTTTTATAGTTGCAAAACTAGAACCAATATGATTACCAGTCCAACTATTTCTACAAATTGCACTGTTCTCTTCGCTCAATCTTACACGACTATAAGCCACAAAAAATTAATTAGGATTCTACGTTCTCCATCATCATTCATACATTCTTTAATTATTTCTTGTATTATATTGTTTCTTCTCTTTATATTTCCTAGAGCTTTTTCATGGTGATCATTCTCCTCCATTCTAGCAACACTTTTATAAATACTTGCACACTCAAACCACATAAAGAATAAAATAAAACAATATTTTGCTTCATCTCTACTACTACAAACTAAAAAACCTTTTTTGTTGGATTCTCGAGAACATTCACATCTAATGCTAAAGCAACTTCTTATGGCTTCACAACAACATCAATTTTATATCATCATTCATCACATTTGAGCTCTACAAGCCACTTTTCTAGAAATGCAAACTCTTCATAAACACCATCAAACTTAGACAAACATTCATGTTTTTTATTATTATTATATTCATCAACCATGTGAATATTTTTTCTTAATAGGTCCATCTTTGCCTTCTCTTTTACTCACATCATTATTGGCATTGTTTCCTTCTTCATCTTCAACATTTACTATGATGTTTTTTCTTTTTCTTTTTTAGACTTGTACATTCATAAAAGTGTCGAGAAAATCATTTCCCTTTATGAACTTTCTCTTAAAGAGTTTTTCAAGTTCAATTTTTGTTTTCTCTCTGCTGAGAGACTTGTATTCTTTTAATTGTAATTCATTACCATACACTGTATAAGCTAACAATTCATAAAATAATTTTGAACAATATGGAACAAGTTCTCCTTAACATTCTTCTTCAATATTTTCTATAGTGTCAAGTGCAACTGTAGTTTCCTTACCTTCCTCATCTTCTTCTGCTTCAGTAGGTTCTTTGACATCATCACCAACAATCTAGCTGTCAAAACACTTTCACTAAGATTTATGCTCATTGTTGTTTCTCATTTATCTGTATATTGTCTTTAAAATATACATTTTATTTTATGTTGTTGTTGCTACAATTCTGGATAAAATCTTGTCATATAATCCTTGTTGAATGAGGAATCACATTACATCCATCTCCCCATGAGCTCAACCATCTAATCTTTTGTTTATGCCTAAAAGGATGATTAATTTGAGGATTCTACAAAACCATTCTCAGCTAAATTTAATCATTTTTCTAGATGAAGTAATCTCTTCATCTTTATGACCCACAAATCATAATTATTTCCAATAAATATTGGAACAAATATCAGATCATATCTATACACACCCATATTGATAAATTATCCAATTGACAAACCACTTTATTTTGTAAAAATAAAACCTTCATTTATTTTAAATTATATAAACCCAAATCCTAAACTCTGCCCATATTTATTAAAATGTGAAATATGTAGCATGTTAAAATATTACACCATACTCCATGAATAAGACCAAATTTGAAGCAACTCCACCTAAACACATTACTCCATTAAATAAAATCAAACTATGCAAAACTCAAAAAATACCTCAAGTGCAACGTTCTTGTACTCCACAACTAATAAAAAACAAAAATCTCTAGGAATTGGTAAACTCACACTTGATTTCTCAATTTTTGTGCATGAATTCCTATGTTGCATCCAGAATGCGGGAACGTGGGTAGGAGTACCGGATACGTATAGAAGTTTCCTCAAGTTTGTAGGAAACAACAATAATATGTATTAAAAAATATAAAAATAAAATAATTAAAATAACATGAGAAGAGAATAAACATAGAGAAGAAAAGAAACATTAACACAAACCAAGTGACTTCATTATATTATAGTTGTAGCTAGAACCTATTAGCAAATGGAAATGGAAATAAAATTAAGATTTCCATCCACGTCATTGATTATATAAGGCACGCTCTTTCTAAAGTGGGGGATTTTAGAAGTTGTATTCCCTATATTTGTGGCTATATGTATAGAGTAATTTTTCAATTTTGTGTCAACTATGATTAAAATGTATAAGAATATATACATTCTATGCTAGGGTATTTGCAAAGGTGTATAAATAATCAAATTTAAATTATTATATAAAATGAAAATCAAGATCATTTGTATTTAAATGTAATATATGAATTTAGTGCTAAAGTAAGGTTTAAAACTCTTTCCAAATAGTTAAAAGTTTTGTTTTAATTCATAAAGTAAATAGTTAAATATATAAATTAACTTTATTTTATTTAATATATAAAGCCAAAATAAATTTACATTTATTATTGATTAGTGGTAACTGCAATTCAACATCAGCGTAGGGACGAGTGAATACTCTATTAGAGGCAGTAAACAGAAATCAATGCACCAACTTGACAAGGTAACACAAAATAGACTTTTACTGCAACTTGGTTTTCTAGAAAATGATTCTGAGTCAACCATGTAAATGTATGGTCATGAGGATATAATAATGTCATTAACAACCCATGTGGCAATCATGTATGAGTGGAATTTCTTGGTGAAGGAAACACACAATAAAAAGTCTATAAGTTCTAAATTTTAGAGGACAAAAGTTCCTAGTAGGTTCCCAACCATTCAAAATGGTTCCCTACTAGATTTGGAAAGTTTCCTACAAGTTCCCAAGTTCCCTAGAATGTCGAAGATTCGAGAAGGAGTTTTCTACAATCCAGGAGCAGTTCCTATGCTACATGGATGAATTTTCTCATCAATACGAATTCAGACTCAAAGTCTCAATTGGAAGTTTCCAACTTGTTCATCTCAAGAAACAACTTAACAATTGGTGGCTTCGAGGTTGTACCCTTCTCCTAGGCCTTCCATGCAACTAGAAAAAAGAAAATATATTATTCCATAAGTTCAACATTAAGGCCATGCCCATCTATTCTACACACTCGCAACGAGCTAAAGTTAGCACCCCTCACCAAAAAGATTATTCTAGAAATGTTGTTAATAGCCTCACATTTTCCTCCTCATGCGTCCTCGTGTAGGGGCTTGTTCTTCCTTTCTTTACAGATTCAACTATTAGTATAATATTCACATGAGCAGTATCTCCTTCTCTAACCGTCTATTTCTCTGATTCACTCCTTGACCACGATTCTCTTTCATGGAGAATCGTTCACAAATTCTACCAAATTTGGCTTTGATATCCATTTCTAGATTGGTGAATAAAGGTTCTATCCCACTATGATACCACTCTAATGGGTAGAGATGATGCTTTGCTACCATAACGAAAGATGTATGAATAAAAATCATGAACACATGTTATTTCTATAGCTTAAAGAACCCATGAAAATTGATTTGTATTGAATGATATATATATATACCCATATGATCATATTTCTTGAATTGTGTAAATGCATTGTTTGAATTTTTTTGCGATGTGCTAAGCCAAGTTCACATGTCGCCTATCTTGTCTTGTAGTCACATAGTCATATTAGATCCAAAACAATTATAATTTCACTAGAGTTATTTAGTTGCTCTGTAGTGGCATTTATCAAATCCACACAATCTAGAAAAGACATATTATGAGTCCTCAAAGAATGAAATTTAGTAACCATTCAATTTGCATGCTAAAGAAGTGGACAAATTGCTTGAAACATGTTAGTAGTTTGCTTAAATGACACCTTGACTTGCACACATGTCATATGGTTTCATGAAAATTGGTCTTTGTGCCATGGTTACATGGACTTGGGTGATGTAACCAATGTTTAGATGGTCTTTCATGATATAATAGTTTAATGCACCATCCCCTCTTTCTAAATCCATTGGGTTTCTACTGTTTTTGGAGATTTTTTTTTGTTTTCACAATTTATTTTGTGATTATAAATTGATAAAGCGAAGAAAGACATAGAGACAATGTAGATAGATTACACATCACATTACAATATTTGATGTAATTTTTTA
The DNA here is from genome assembly GCA_001517045.1 of Pseudotsuga menziesii. Classification (NCBI taxonomy): domain Eukaryota; kingdom Viridiplantae; phylum Streptophyta; class Pinopsida; order Pinales; family Pinaceae; genus Pseudotsuga; species Pseudotsuga menziesii. The sequence goes on along the minus strand of LPNX010673906.1, from coordinate 171,073 downwards.
GCACCCATGGAGAGACCTTAAGACATCTAAATTGTTATTCTTGGACTTTCATATACTAAGGCTGCAAGCCAACCAATTAATTAATGTAAGAATGATCATGAACACCTATAGGCTATCTATATCTAAGACCAGTCTATCTCTAAGATTAATTTGAGAGGTTTGAACCACATGGTATCTCAAGAGACATTTCTTAACATAAATGAAAACAATATGGGAAGATGATTCCCAATAGCATCGAGTGCCATCGATTGGTTCATAGGGATACAGAAGAAGACTACTTCTTCCTTTCTTCCTTAGTGTTTTGTTGTTCTCTCCTTCCTTATTACGTCTATGGTACATAATATTTTAATTAAACCATGTAACTTGTGCAAATTATTAATAAATTAAGGCATTGCAAAATTATGTTTTAATGTATGTACTTTCCTTTCATTCCAATTTAAAACACAAAGGTCAAACAAAAGCATTTCCTTCTCTCATTTATATTAACCCCCAATAATCAATAAGTATTATTAATTGTACAGGAAAATACTTTATTTATTATTTTATTATTTTATTATTATTTTTGACAGAAAAGTCAAGAATAAAACATTTTGTAATAAAAACAATTTTATTTAATAAAATATGCTGGAAGTTGACAAAAGTGTATATAGTTGTTGAAGAGTGTTTGTTGACCCACGAAAGGAAAAAGACAAGGGGGAAAAACCACTGAGTGAGAACTCAAGATGCAGGAGGCATCATCCTCGAAAATCAGGACACAACTCCCAGTCGAGTGCTAAAGAGTAAGATGCTCATAAATGACCAAGTCCTAGGAAAAATACTATAAATTAGTATGTCCATAAGCAGTAGGAGGCTAGCATTGGATGGGGATTAAAAATATGTGAACTGCAAGAGATGGCGCATTCAGGTCTTGCTCTTATGGTTCAGTGAACAGGCTCAGGGGTTCTAGAGCAAGTAACTTGGCTTCTCTAGGAGTTGGTTGGGAGGAACAACATCTCCACTATTGTTTTCCCAGCATTGGTTCCATGTTTATAGTTTATATTTTAAATGATGTAGAATATGTTTAAAACCTATATATGCAATAGATTAATTCTAATTGTGTTTGATTAACCTACTATTGTTATGCTTGTTCTTAATGAAGTGAAATCATCTATTTTCTAATATGCACAGTAATTTACTATTTTCGACGGTATATTTCTAATTGCATCACTTTCCTAGATATGTATTTACTTTGTATGTTCAAAATTAAATTAGTGACCATATTTACAATTTCTTTCTATAAGTATAGATCTACATTTCCTTTCCATATAAGAAAATGAAATCCAATTATCCAAATCTTCTACACAAATCTACAATGTCGGATTATAAAATTATTATTATATAGATCTGTAACGTTTAACATAATTATAGACAAAATTCATTTTATAATAATAATAGTATTATAATCTATAAAGAAACTAAGTTAAAGTATTATGTATCGACCATTATATTTATAGGAACAAGCAATATTACTATCATAAGTCCATTAAAATAAGGAAAACAATTATAGGAAATTGTGGGGTCTTTTCCCTCATATTAATATAGAATGATGAAAGCAGAAACCTATGGATCACAAATCCATTTGTTTACAACATTTTCACAATATGCATTGTATATCAAGATTATGAAATCATAATTTTTTTACTTAAACTATCACAGAACCGAAGGGTCATTTGATAAACATCATTTACACCTTATTATAGGGTCCTAAGTCCACACCATGGCTACCCTAGTTGGTAAAAGAGTCAGAGCCTTGTTTTACTACACCCGATCATAGTACAGTATACAGATCGCGGGATCGAATCCCTCCAAGGATTTTACTTAATTTTGCATAATCAAACAAAAGGTTATTGACGACCACTAGGTCTATCAAAATACAATTAAAGAATCCTAAATCAAATACGAATTAATGGATCGAGGATCCCTTATTACAATCCACTAGAAGAATTTAAACAATACGAAATTAATCCAAATCTATAACTGTTGATACACCAGCTATCACATTTATTCATTACAGTAGAGGAATCAACGTTTGGGAAAATTCCACATTGTGGTTGCCAAACTATGTTATAAAATTTCTGATTATAGCTTTTAAACACTCCCAGTTTAATTAAAATGCAATCATTATACAGAGGCACAACCTCTTTTTCCTATTATGTTCGATCTCATCTCTTAACGAGATTGTGGGATCAAGTCCTGTATCTATATGGGTTTAAACACTTAAACATTAAAATAACGTGTTCAGAATCGTAAGAGTAAAACACACATAAGATTGCTGTAAGTATATTCCCTAAGCTACCATCGTAACATATATCAACAACATGTACTATAAGCTTAATACATAGATATTAAAAATGAAAAAGATGTTCTCTTTCCACGACCGTAAGACCATCTACGATGGCAACCGAGGGTTTCATTACAATCCACATAAATAATTACATACATCAAATTGAAACAACAATGGGTAATTATCTAACCATAGTCGGCTTCAATCCTTTAAACCCTCGAAATAATATATATATCAATGTATATAAATTACAGAGTGGTTGTAAGACCATAATAGATGGCTTCCACTATAAATCCAAACACCTGTATTATAAACTAAATGAGAATAAGACCCATCAAGGGCACCACTGCCCCTACCAGGGTTTAACAAGTAACTATTAATGTATTCATTACATTACATTTCCCAGTTATGGATTTAAGTAGACACAACCCATAAGGGGTTTCCAACATAAACAATGGCTCTTTAAACCTAAAAGAGAAACCACTTATCTTAGAAGTTGTGGCCACCAAGAAGCCTCACGGCCCTTCCCACGCGACCTGCAACATCAAATGGGACGAGTTAGTATGATTTTGCAGGTTAAAAGAAGATGTAAAAACAAAAACCAAATCGAACCAGGGTTGAGGAAAACTTACAGGGGCGTTCGAAAATGTGGGCCTGGAGGAGGTGGCGCTGCCACCTTCCTCCCCAATGCCAAAACCTGCGAATGAACCAATTATAATCAGTTTAGCACATTGTTCACATAAGTCAAAAACCAGTATAAAACTTACAGCGTTGGAATTCTTACCTTGGCGTTGGGAAAGGAGGGCCAAGGGTTGGCTCCTACAAGCACCCTTATCCATCCAAAATCTACAGAAACCAAAGAATATCAGTAAACAAAGAAACTAAACTTTACAATGAACATTTTAAGTTGCGGGTAAAGGTTTTAGTCATTGTTACCTGTTAGAGCATACTGTTCACAGGTTGGAAGTGTCGACGGCTTGGTGGAGCTATGGTTTTCAGGCTAGACACTGTTGAGGAAAAACTAAGGAGCACTCGTTACCTCAAAAAGAACTAGTACCAAAATCCATTAACACTATGGAATCCTAGTTGGAACAAACATAATTATAGAGCTCAGCCCTCGGCCAACCTCTGACAAACAACAACACTAATGCGAATCTAAGACAGAGTAAAAGTACCTTTTCAAAACCTTATATAGCTCTTTGATCTCACCATCCAGGTATAGGGAAGGGATTAAATATCATACTTCCTCGTGGTCCTGGTTGCGCTACCAGCTCGCAGCCAGCACATGTTTTTAATGCTAGTAAAAAATACCAATTAATATCATGTTCGAAATCATTACAACAAAATCATTGCAAATTCAAAACTTGGATGGTGTGTTAATAAAACGAACCATATAGCATATGCCATGGATCGTCGGGGTTAGCTTATCATATGTCAAACAAATCTTATATCATGTAAAGTCAAACCTTGCACGAAACCATACCTTTGTACTATGGACATATATGCTAGAACCTTTGTGGATTTGGTTATGGGGCTAATGTCATTGTGCACGGTCATGGCTAGTG